>CAUYSK010041239.1:0-37222 GCA_963575035.1 Avahi laniger | reverse complement strand
TAACTGATGAGGAGGGAAAAGCTAGTTTCAGTAGAATAAGAACATTTCCCCCCAAGTAATTCTATCTAAATCTGGCATAATATGAACTATATATCTTTAGGATTACTGCAAAAGACTATAGTAACCTTTTCTTTAAAATGTTCTTGCATTTTCATGTGGTTTCACACTGCCAGCTTCTTGGATCTGATTCAAAATGTCAAAACTCTCCTTACGTTTTCATCCTGGACTTAAGATAAGTTGTTTCTCAGAGAAACTTCTTATAGGTCCAGAAATTTGGGGGCCTAGCTTCTGGAAATCAGAGTGTGATTTTAAGTAAAATTTGAAGATCAACAATTTACTGATAGAAATTTTCTTTTCTTAATGAGTCTGAATGCCAAGGCTATGGTTTAGGATGAGGTTATATTAAATTGTTTAGATTGTAAAGTATCATGTTTTGTTTAGAAGTAATTACTCTAGTTATTAACGTTGTACTATTACAAAAGAAAACACTTTTGTATTTTAGCACCATGTTAAGTTGGGTAACATTTTATAATTCCCCAGGAATTCTTAAAATAATCTTATAAACAAAGGAAAGATTAGTGATCTTTCAAATTATTCTGCTCAGTGAAACAAATGAAACCTTTCTAGAAGAATGGATTAGCAGAGTAATGACAGCATGAATGTGGCTGGAGCCATTAAAAACAGAGCCAAACATAAAGGCAAATTTCTTGGATTTATCACAGAGCATCTGAATTGACAAGGCCAGACACCTTGAAGGTGGCTGGAAGAATCCTTTCCCAACACATAGAGACTGAAACATGCTATCAGACTGCAAAGACTCTCCTCATCCTCATTTTTTTAACTTTATTTTTTTAGAGCAATTTTAGGTTCACAGCAAAATTGAGTGAAAGGTACAGAGATTTCCCAGTTGCCCCCTGCCCCCACTTATGCTTAGCCTCAGCCATTATTAACCACCAGTGGTGCATTGGTTACAATACATACAATGACACATCATTATCACCCACAGTCCCTGGTTTACATTAATGTTCTGCATTTTATACAGTTGGGCAAATGTATAATTACATGTAGTCACCATTACATTATTACACAGAGTAGTTTCATTGCACTAAACATCCTGTATGCTCCATGTATTCATCCCTCCTTCACTCCAGACCCTGGCAACCATTGATCTTTTTACTGTCTCCATAGTTTTGCCTTTTCCAGGATGTCATATAGCTGGAATAATACAGTATATAGTCTTTTTAGATTGCCTTGTTTCATTTAGAAATATTCATTTAAATTTCCTCCATTTCTTTTCATGGCTTGACAGTTTTTTTAAGTATTGGATAAATATTCTATTGTCTGGATGTTTGTTTATTCACTTACTTACTGTAGGATGTCTTGGTTGCTTTCAAATTTTTGCAATTACGAATAAAACTGCTATAAACATTTAGTACAAATTTTTGTATGGACATAAATTTTCAATACCCTTGGGTAAAGACCAAGGAACATAATTGCTGGATTGTATGGTAAAAGTATGTTTAGTTTTGTAAGAAAATGCCAAACTGTCTTCTAAAGGGTCTGTATCATTTTTCATGTTTACCAGCAATGAATCAAATTTCCTGTTGCTTTATATCCTTGCCAGCATTTGGTGATGTCAGTGTTGTGAATTTTGGCCATTCTAAAAGGTGTGTATTGGTATCTCATTGTTGTTTTAATTTACATTTCCCTGATGACATATTATGTGGGGCATCTTTTTATAAACTGATTTGTCTTCTACATATATTCTTTGTTGAGGTAATTAGTAAGGCCTTTGGCTTGTTTTTCTTGGAGTTGTTTATTGTCTTATTGTTGAGTTTTAAGTGTCCTCTGTAAATTTTAGATAACAGTCCTTTATCAGATTATCTCTTGTAAATGCTTTTTCCTAGTCTCCAGCTTGTCATTTCATTCACTTGACAGTGTCTTTTGTGGAACAGAAATTTTTAATTTTAATGAAGTCTAGTTTATCAATTCTTTCTTTCATGGGTTGGGCCTTTGATGTTGTATTCCATTCTAATGGTTTTAAATTGAAAAATCCAGTTATTGCATTTAAGATACACACACACACACACACACACACACACACACACGCACATATGGAAAAAGAGAGATAGAGATAAAGCTAGATTTTCTTGGATCAATGACAGAAGTACAAGGGCTGTGCGGAAAGTATCTAGCCATTGTTAATATAGTGAAAATGCTTACATGGCTGAATATTTTCCGGACAGCCCTTATATCAAGATTGGTTATCCACAAAAATGTCTTAAAGGCAATACGTAAAACATTAATTACATTATATTTTCAATTTATGACAAGTAATTTGTCTCCGTGATAAAATTTACATTTCGTGAGTATTTCATCAAGATATTTAGACCGATCCATTTCCAAGCCTCAGTACCAAGAAGAGATCTACTCTAATGTGAGCAATTTAATTTAATCTGTTTTGTCAACCATGCTTAACATTGAAATAATGCCCCCTGAGAATCTTTTCTCTCAATTCTGTAGAGAGATTTTTATTTTCCTAGGCACTGGTGAGCCTGAAATAATGTTCTCCAGGCAGTCTTTTTTTTTTTTTTTAATAAATGTCTGTTCTCATAGGCTAATTAAGGAAATGCATATGCAGCAAAACAGGCAACATGGATTACAAACTAATTGCTGAGAAACTTCCAGGAAAAAAATGATGAAGTGAGTTAAAATGCCAGAGACATTTTCTTCAAAGTTTCTTATTGCAATATCTATAAAATCATCTAAAAAGAAAAAGAAAAGCCTCAACACCTAAAACTAATGAAAATAATTAACTATATGCCAAAAAGTGTTAGACTTTTCTACAAGTTTCTAGATCAGTGGCCCAGGATTAAGATACAGGAAATCTGAACCCTGCCTGAAAGAACACTGTTTAGTCAGAACTCAATTAAGAGACAATAACCATATCCCTAATGACATCTCTTGAACTAGATATTGGAAGGACTCCCAAAAGTCACCACCTAAAGCCAATTTCAAATGCACTTTCATTGTCTCTACTTTTTATGGAGGAGCAGGTGAGTTTTAGAATTAAATGACATATTCTGGAGCATTCTGCTATGGATGTTTTCATCAACCTGGAGCTTTTGTCAAAAATCCAATAGCTCTTTCTCCTCTTATCAGGAGTGAATAAAACAAAGTTTTCTATGTTCTGCATGCTCACTTTGAGGTAAAAAGTTTAAAATTGTTTCTGCCAAATTTGTCCTAGTCTCAAGCTGCTGAAGAGAGCAGAAACAGCGTCTGAAGAAACTTGGCATTGGCCAAGGCCTTTAGATTCTTGAAGCAAATGAAAGAGAGTTAGAAGGTCCCTATAAAATTCAGTAGTCTGGCTGTTTATGGTTAAGTTAAGCAGTGACTGATAACATGTGATATTTAGCAGGGAGAGGGCTGTGCTTTGATATCCCAAAAAGCTTCTACTTGGAAGTGAGTATCTCTCATGCAAAGCTGGCCCTTCCTTACCACTTACAAACCATCTGAGACTTGTTCAAATTATTCAATCTCTTTGGGCTCCAGATTTAATACTTGTAAAGTAGAAAATCTCTGAAGATTATGATCAAAAGCAAAGCGAATACATTTACAAAGCACCTAGTACAGTGTCTGGCATATAGTAGACATTTGACCAATGTTCCTCTTAATTTCCATATAAACATTCTCATATATCCAATCAGATACCTATTTAAATCTTTTCATGAATTTGTTGTGCATGTGTTCACCATTAACAGTACTTCAACTGGTTGTATCATTATTAAGGGCAGACAAAAATCTTCAAGCCTCATACACTACAGGGGCTTTGGAGAAGGTATGAGAAATGTAAACTTCTTGGTCTGTAGTAAATCGATTTCTCCTTCATCTTAAACTTTTATTCCATTCAAGATGAAAACTCAACCACTCCAGTGTTTTTCTCTTGATTCAGGAAGAAAACTCGTGCGATGTAGACTACTTCTCCTCCCTCACTTCTCACTGGAGAGCCATTAAGTCGGAGGTTGGGAGAGAAGCATCCTATTCTCAGAGATGCCAGCTGATTATTGGCTTGAATTACTTTACGACAATATGTGCAGAAATGTCTATTTGGTCATTTGGTCTCTGGTTATACAGTCTTTACCCTGTCTACTGGTTAAAACCGTGATGGCCCTACTGACTCTCAGAGTCCTATCAGCAACATTCTGGTCACAGGAGATGATATGAGTGGCAATATATACCCCTTCAATATGTATGAGAACTTGGCTTAGGTGATCCCAAGCCACCTCCCTGGGATCTCCCTGCTGCCATCCATATCCCACATGCCACGGCCATCACAGGCTGGCAAACTCTGCAAAGCTTGCCAGCTCCCAAAGTAGTCAGACAGGAGGGAATGTGCTCTTTTCTCAATCCCCAAATCTCCCTGGGGTTCTATTCCTCCCCCTACAAAAAGGGACTGGCCACACCTTCATCAGCATCTAATGCTCTTACTTTCCTGCTAGGTCCTCTTTCTCTTCCTTCAGTTTAAAGGATATTTATCTAACTTGGTGGTGGTGATAGAATCAGATCATGTTATTCTTTAAGTTATACTTACACTTGAGATGTGGTCCAAATGAACACATGGAGTTGATGCTGGTTATGGTTGTGCTTGGACAATATTCCTTTGGAGCAAAGCAAGGTTTGCATTTCTTGGACAAAGTGGAGAAGGAATTATTACAAGGTAAAAAGAAATTGAGGATAGCTAGTATGATATGCATAAACTAATATGTTAAATGTTAGCCCTTTCTATTTCTCTCATTAGAAAATAAATGAAATGTGTCTTGAATTAGGATAGTTTTATTTCATTCATCCATGTCTGGAAAGAGTCCAGCTAGTTGACACATTTATGCAAAATCAGGTATCATTCTTCTATTTTTCTCTAATGGACAGATAACCAAATGGGGGAACAGATACCCTAACTAGAAACAATCAATTTCTAAAGTATTTATTTGACAAAAAAAAAAAAAAAACTAAAAGCAAGATAAACATCATGTTGCTATCCATGAAAGAAGGTAAGACCCAAACAACATGAATTTAGATTAAAAAATTACTTGTATGGAGTGATTATAACTTTTAGATGTGTGAATAGCCAAATATTAATATATGGGCAATGATATCACATCTCAATTTATAAAAAAGTATTTTATATTAGCATAAGTTTGATAATAGTAGTAATTTTAATAAAAGCTAGCATTAAGTATTTCCATTGTGTTGGGCACAGTTCTAAGTGTTTAATATGTATTAATTCATTTAATCTTCAGAACTCATTATTATCCACATTTAGGTTGCCAGATTTAGCCAACAAAAATAAAGAATGCCAGGTTAAATTTGAATTTCGTATCTATAATGAATAAATTTTATAAGTATGTCTCAAATATTGAATATGACATATGAATAAAAATTATTCATTATTTATCCATAATTAAAATTTAATGGACATCCTTGATTTTTATCTGACAACCCCAACCTCATTTCACAGATGAGAAATCTGAGGCAAAAGCAAAACATATATCATTCTGTGCATGCCTAGAAACATGATTACTCCAGACGTACTGCCTCGCCAAAGAAGAGCCCTGTTCATTTTCTTAGCTTCTGAGGTCAGACGGGATCAGCGCGGTCAGGGCCGTGTGGCCGCAGACACACTGTTCATTTTCTATCAAATTTATGATCCTTCTATTGTCTTCATGCAAAGTGATTAATCTCAGTTTGGGTTTCCTGGGAGTCTCTTAGTATTACTGCTAACACCGGTTACTCTGCCTTGAGCCCAGTATGGAGCACATTTTAAATAACTCACCCCACTCTTTTTTTTATTTCAGGAAATTATGGGGGTACAAACATTTTGGTTACATGTTATGACTTTGCCACATCCCAACCATGATTTGAGACGTGCCTTTCCCCCCCCCTACAATGCTCACCACATCCATTTGTTGTGAATTTACCCACCCTAACACCCATAGAATATTGCTAACTTGTGAGCACCTCAGTCAGTGCCAGTTTGTTGGTGAGTACATGTGGTGCCTATTCTTCCATTCTTGTTGATACCTCACTTTGGAGGATGAGTTCAAGCTCTATCCAGGAAACTATAAGAGGTGCTAGATCACCGTCATTTTTTATACTTGAGTAGTATTCCATTGTATACCTATAACATATTTTATTAATCATCCCACTCTTGGTTTGCCTCTTGTGTTAGTTATAATTAGTTGACATGCAGTCTTCATGTGTCTTTATCGCTTCATGATTAGTTCATTCAATTGCCTCTTATTTGGGGTCTTCTTCTTAAATTTTTACCAAGATATTTCAACCAAGGCAGTATGAACTCTAGTCTCCTCATACAAATGCTGATTATCACCAAACCTGTCTCTTAATGATAGACAGATATTGTTCTAACAATGATAAAATCAACCCCAAAGTAATATCCTGATACCATCTCTGTCTACTACCCACTAAAAGCTTGGGTTTGTTAACTAATTTTCCACCATTCAGTTTCCTAATTTCCCTTGTCACTACAGCAACTTCTTTGAAGCAGTACTTTGACTGTGTTTTCTATGATACCTTGCTTGCAATAAATCACAATCAGTTTCACGTTCTTGCTAAATATTATTATTATTTTTTTTGGTACACGGTTTAGGGATTTCCACTGTAAAATTTTGCACATGCCATATTTTATATGAGTTATGAATACTTGGGAATCATAAACAGAAAACTTTTACAATCAGAGGCATTTACAAGTGATAATTAACCTCCCCATGCAAATATTTTACCAATATTTTATGGTATATTTCAGTGAAGGTATTTTCTATACGTATCTTATGGATAATCCTAGTGCATATAATAATATTTACTAGTAACAGTTTGTTACTCTGTCAATATGCAGTGTGTATTTGTAATGTGCACCTCACTGTGCTAAGTAATTTCTTAGTAACACTAAGTAATAGTATCATTGAGGGCTCATGATAACCTTCATAGATTGATTACAATTATTTCATTTTATATATGAGGAAACAAGCTTAGCCAAAATCATATAACTAATAAGTGGAAGAGCAGAAATTTTAACTGAGCCAGGATCTTAAAGACTATAATATTGTGTTTGGTATAGATACAAGATTTCCCCAATTCGGGGATGACATATATGTCAGTATATGGGATCTCCTCGTAAACCTTTCTCTGAAGGCTGTTGGTAAGGTGAGGACAAACCACTGTACATCATGCTCCTCTCTGGGTTGGAGGCTACTTCTTGAAGCACACCTGGCTTTTAGGGCCAGTTTCCTTAGTGTAGATTGTTGAAAATGGTATAAACTATGCTGATAGAATTCACGTGCAAGCCCATCAAAAATAACACAGACCACCTGAAGCTTGTGCCTTGAATGCAGGGGAAGAAGACAACCATTCCCAATATTGTTTTTAAAAACTTCTTGAACTTTCTACTCATCTCCCATGGAGAAACCTCTGGCTTCTTATTGGGCCTCTCCAGTTCAGGGAGTAGAGCCTCCCAATTAATTCAGTCTTCTACTTCATAATAAACTTCTTTTGCTTATTAAAATAATACTAATTGTTATGTATTGGGCACCTATTTTGCTTAGCATTCTGACATTTGGACAATACCAAGACTAGTTTATAGATGTGAAAACTGTACACAGAGGGGTTAAACAATTTACTGAGGACTACACATCAGGCAAGAGCAGAATCCAGGGCTTCAAACATTCTAGTGGTATGCCACGATGCTACCCTAATGTATATAAACTCTTATTCTTGTATAACAATCTCCTTATTCCTTGTAACATACCAGTGACTCGACACAGGATATCAAACACAACTTTTTAAAGCAAGAGTAGAATTCAGTTTACTTTCAGTTCACTTTGAAATCTTCATAAGTGGTTCCATTTCTAGAATGTCTAGAAAGACTTGTTATCATCTACTTTAGGCTCTAATATTATAATTTTTTTGTAAAACATTCATGAACAATAAAATGTATCACATTGAAACAGAAGAATATTTAATTAAAATGGACGTTTAATAGATGATAATCCTTCAGTGTTTACAATGGCCAGAAGAGTTCTTAAATATATCTTAAGAGTTTAGATCTCAGTTGAATTCAAAACCCTACAATTTGCTATTTCTTTGAAATTGCTTTAAATAAAAAGTTTTCTTCATAGTGTTAATATAATAGAAAATCATTTTTTAAAGTTGTGGCTAGTATATCATATAGTACTTTATGAACCCTGATGGTGTGTTTAACATTAATTACATCTGCAATTTTCCTGAAAGCTCTTCATTGCTTTGGACATGTATTTACAAGATAAGCCATATAGCTTTTTACTTGTAAATAAAGAGCTCTTTTGAAAGGTAGATTGAAAATACATTTTAATGCACAAAATCTTCACTTTCTCCCTCTTTCAATAAATATGCTTGAATAATGAGTATTGTGTTCAGTGGACATCATTTTTGAAGCACAGCCAATGAAAATTAACATTTTGAATTAAGTTAATAGTTACATAAAGCAGTCAGAAGTATGTCTGGTATTTTTTGCCTTATTTAGTAAAATTCTAATTATTTAGATACTATTCATATAATGGAGAGATGATTTGTATTTAAGAATTTATTTCAGTTTAAATCTCTGACTATGTAATTGTGCACAATTTTCTCCCAGGATCATAAAGAAAGGGAATGTATGGTCTATGATAATTGCATCTGGAATGGAGTTAAAAACACTTGTAATTTAAATAAAATTAATAAAAAGAGCTGTCAAAAATCTGCTTTAGTTCATCTCATAAAAATTCTCTAAAATCATGCTGAGAGTGTCTTTCCCCATCTTAGAGTATTAATAAATTTATTATTTATTATAAAAAAATTTAAATTATGTCATGTAAAATAGTTGCACATCCAATTGATGTAGATATAATATCCCAAATTGAAAACCTGCGAGCCATTGTGACTGGCAAAAAAAAAAAAAAAAAATTGTCCAAATCAAGCTTTTAAGAACTCTGGGAATTAACCAAAGACCAATCCAAAGAGCACTTATTCAAGAAAAATAGTTTAATCTGAATAATAACAATGAGTTTTGTAATATTTCAACTTGTTCCCATTTCTCTCTTTCTCCAGCTTTGAGGTCATGTTGAAAACAAAAGGCTTAAAAGCATGGTGGCCATGTGAATCAGCTGCCTAGCACCCACTAAAGGGGGCAGAATGGGTTTAGAGCTCCCCAAAAGCCCATCTCCAGAGAATTGCCATTATTTGCCATGTCTGGTAGTTACCTGGAAACACCTACTTGCAAAGCTCATCTTTATTTTACCTGAACCTCCCTTAACTATAAAGAGCTTTCAACCCTGGTGCTTTGTTTGTAGAAAAGAATCAGCAGCAATTATTTAATACTGCAGCTTCATGAAGCTATGAAAACAGTTGGAACAAAGAAGGAGCTGACCAAAAAACATAAAAGGAAAATCTTGGAAAAAAGATGTCTGTAGGGACCTTTGAAAAGCTCAGCATATTGTTGGGAATCTAGAAGTCTTCACATATGTGCAGGAATATGTTTGTGCCCAGGAAAGACTGAAAAGGCTTGAATCTCTTACCTCTTGCTGACCTTGAAGCTGTGTGGATGCTGAAAATAAAAGCAAAGGCAAATTGGATATTCTGTAATAGAGACATCTGCATTCGAGTGTTTATAGCAGCACAATTCGCAATTGCAAAGATGTGGAAACAATCCAAGTGCCCATCAACACATGAGTAGATTAATAAAATGTGGTATATGTATACCATGGAGTACTACTCAGTTACAAAAAAGCAATGGTGCTCCAGCCCCTCTTCTATTATCCTGGATGGAGCTGGAGCCCATTCTTCTAAGTGAAGTATCACAAGAATGGAAAAGCAAGCGCCACATGTACTCACCATAAAATTGGTATTAATTGATCAACACTTATGTGTACATATAGTAGTAACATTCATTGGGTGTCAGGCAGGTGGGAGGGAGGAAGAAGGGATGGATATATACACACCTAATGATACAGTGCACACTGTCTGGGTGATGAGTATGCTTGTAGCTCTGACTCAGGTGGTGCAAAGGCAATATAAGTAACTGAAATATTTGTACCCCCATAATATTCTGAAATTAAAAAAAAAAAAGTAAGCTGCCTGCCTGAGCATTGAAGGCATGTCCAAACTGCACATACAGTCCCTCAGAAAAGGCTGAAAAATTTGTAGTTTCAAAGAATATAAAGAAATCTCTGACCAATCATTAGCTCACCACTAACTAAGCAAAGACTTCAGTGGCTGCACAAGGCAAAGAATACAGACTTTGCAGAACTAGTTCAGGAACTTCACTCAACAAATAGCAGCAAAGGACAAAAACAAACATCAACATGAAAAATCACTGGGAGGGGGGATGATCTGACTTACCTAGTTGCCACATTATATTAATATTATTCAAAATACCAAATTTTTAATAAAATTATTAGATGTTCAAAAAAAACAAGAAAATATGGCCCAAACACAAGAGAAAAATTAGTCAGTAGAAATTGTCCCTGGGGAAATCTACATTGGACTTAACTAAACAAAGACTTTAAATCAATTATTTCAAAATACATTCCAAGAAGTAAATGAAACAATGCCTAAAGAAATAAAAAAAGATATGAGAATATCAATAAAGAGATAAAAATTATAATTTAAGAAAAACAAATTAAAATTACAATAACTGAAATGAAAAATAACTAGAGGTATGAATAAGAAATTTTAACACAACTCCTCTCCTACCCTCAACTGCACGCCTAAGCACGTCATAATCAAACTATCAAAGGTGGGGGGGCAAGGGCAACATACGTAACCTAAACATCTGTAACCCCATAATATGCTGAAATTAAAAAAAAAAAGGCAAAGATAAAGAGAGACTCTTGAAGGTAGCAAGAGAGATGCAACTCATCACACACAAGAGATCCGCAATAAGATTAACAGGCAATTTCTCACCGAAACCGTGGAGGCCAGAAGGCAATTGAATGGCACACATACTTTTTACTAAGAATAAAAAGACTCTCAACCAGGAATTCAATATCTAGCAATGAAACAATTTAGATTATGAGGCAGAAATTAAGACATTCTCAGGAACACAAAATCTGAAAGAAATCGTCACTAAAAGACATTATTCACAAAAAACTTTATACGTTGGCCTTCAGGTTGATATGAAAGAACACTAGACAATAACTTGAATCAACCAGAGGAAATAAGAGCACCAATAAAGCTAACTACATAGAGAAAAATTAAAGACAGTATAAATGTATGTTTTGCTTATAACACACTTTTTTTTTAATCACTAATTGATTTATAAGTCAACTGCAAAGAGCAATGATTATATATCTTTGTTATGGGCATATAAGGTATAAAGATATAGCAAGTAAGACTATAATAGGTCAAAGAAGGGTGAAGGAAGAAAATTTTTGTATACTATTGAAATTGAGTTTCTATTAATATGAACTAGATTGTTATACTTTAAGATGTTATTTGTAATCTCCAAGGTAGGTACTAAGAAAATAACACAAAAATATGTTAAAAGAAATAACAAAGGAATTAAAATGGCACATAAAAATATATTCATTTAATATAAAATAAGACAATAATGGAGAACTAGAAAAACAAAATAACATAAGTTATATAGAAAAAATTAGCAAAATTGCAGATGTAAATTCTACCTTATTGCTATAATAATTATATTAAATATAAGTAGACTAAATACTATAATTGAAAGACAGAGATTGTCAGAAAAGATGAAAAAAGTTTATTATATGCTGTCTACAGGACACACTTCAGGTTAAAAGACGCAAATAGTGTGAAAGCAAAAGAATGTAAAAACATATACCATGCAAATAGTATTCAAAAGAGATCTTGAGTGACCATATTGATACCAGAAAAAATAGCACTTAATAAAAAATTGTTCCTGTAGACAGAAAAAGATATTTTATATTCATAGAATTTTCAGTCTAGGAAGAACATTTTAAAATTATGAGCATATATGCATCTAGTAACAGAGGCTGAAGTACATGAATATAAATGGACAGAATTGAAGAAAAAATAAAAACAACAGTCTCAGTTAAAAAATTCAATATCTCACTTTTAATAATTTATAGAAAAAGTAGACAGAAAATCAGCAAGAAAATAGAAGATACTAACAACGAGGTAAAAAGGACATTTATAGACCTTTCCACCCAACAATTAGACATAGATATGTCTGGAACATTTCACCTAACAACAACACAATGCACTTCTAAAATGCACATAAACACTCTCCAATTTCATCACCATATTCTTCAATTACATCATCATATTTTAGACTGAACAACAACTCTCAATGAATTTAAAAGAATTTAAATTATACAAAGTATGTTCTCAGATCACAGTGGAATAAAATTAAAAATCAATAACAGAAGAAAACTTCAGAAATTCACAAATATTTGGAAATTAAACAACATACTTCTAAATATCAAATGGCCAAAAGAAGTCCCAAGGGAATTAAGAAATACTTTGAGATGAATAAAATGAGGAAATAAGATATTAAAATTTAGAGGATTCAGCTAAAGCACTTAGAGAAAAATGTATAATTATAAAAACCTGTATTAAAAAGAGAAAATGGAAGATCTCAAATCAATACCTTAACCTTTTAACTTAAGAAATAAAAAAATAAACAAAATAAACTCAAAACAAGCAAAAGGAAGGAAATAGTAAAGATCATAATAGAAATTAATGAAATAAAGAATATAAAACAATGGAGAAAATCAATAAGACCAAAAATTGGTTCCCTGAAAAAAATCAACAAAATTAAAAAAGTTTTAGCCAGACTGAGAGGAAAAAAAATAGAAGACCTAAATTACTAAAGTCAGAAATAAACTGATTTTTGACAACTGTGCTAGAATAATTCAAAGGGGGGAAAATGCTTTTAAATAAATAATTCTAGGACAATGGGATATTCATATACAAAAGAATTAATTTGAAACCCAATCTCATATCATCTACAAAAAATTAATTCAAATGGCTCGAAGATCTTGGAGATACCTCAGAGAGCTAAAAATAGAAATACCATTCGATCCAGCAATAGCACTATTAGGCATCTACCCAAAAGAGCACAAAACATTCTACAATAAACACATCTGCACCCGAATGTTTATGGTAGTACAATTCACTATTGCAAGAATATGGAAACAACCCAAGTGCCCGTCAATCCATCAGTGGATTATTAAAATCTGGTATATGTTTACAATGGAATATTACTCAATCATCAGAAACGACAGTGATCTAGCACCTCTTACACTTTCCTGGATTAAACTTAAGCCCATTATCCAAAGTGAAGCACCACAAGAGCAGAAGAACGGGATCCATTTGTACTCACCATCAAATTGGTATTAACTGATCAACACTAGGGTGATCACATGGCAGAAATACTCTCTAGGGATTAGAGGGATTGGGGGGCAAATCTACAACTAAAGGACACGGGGAGCACTAAAGGGAGGGAAGGGCATGCCTTTAACTCGCATTTGGGTTAGGCAAAGACATAAAGTGTAACTATAATGTTTGTACCCTCACAATACTCTGGAATAAAATAATAAAAAAAAAGATCTGAATGTGAAAGCTATAACTATAAAACTCTTAGAAGAAAATATAGATGAACATCTTCACCACATTGGATTAGGCAATGCTTTTTTAAGGTAAACACCAAAGCACAAGTCAAAAGAAAAAAATAGAAATTGAGATTTATTAAAATTAAAAATACTTGTGCATTAAAGGATAGCATTAAGAAAGTGAAAGGACAACCCACAAAGTGGGAGAAAACATTTTCAAATCATACATCTGATAAGGTACTTGCACTCTGTACATATATAAAGAACACAAGCACCTCAATAACAAGAAGACAACATAATTTAAAAATGACAAAGGAATTTAAAAAACACTACTTGAAAGAAGATATATAAATGAGAACATTAAAAACACATTAAAAAGAAACATGAAAAGATGTTCAACATCATTAATCATTAGGGAAATGCAAATCAAAACCACGATGAAATACCACTTTACATGCAGTAGGGTGGCTATAATCAAAAACATATATAATGACAAGTGTTCGACATGATGCAGAGAAATCAGATCCATAATACACTGGTGTTGAGAATATATTAGCAAAATGGAACTGCTTTGGAAATGCTTTGGTGGGTCCTCGAAAAGTTAAATATAGAGTTGCTATGTGATCCAGTGATTTCACTTCTAGGTATATGCTCAAGGAAATTGAAAAGGTGTTCCTACAAAAACTTGTACTTGAGTGTTCATGGCATCATTATTCATGATAGCTAAAAGTTGGAAACAACTCAAATGCAAATGTCCATCAGTTGATAAATGGACAAGCAAATGGTGTCGAATTTCTTATCTAGAGCAATGTGGCACACCGTTGAGGATTCATACATCAAGATACTGACAAAGGGGCACCAGAGGAGACCTTGAGATCATCCCCCCCTTGAGAATTTGCACCAACTTTGGGGAACAGTTCTGGATTGCTACCGGCCGTGCAATATTCTGATTGTTGAGAGATAGGTGATCCCTAGAGGAAATGTGGGTTTCACTTGCACATAGTAAGATTAGTGATGGCATGAAGAATGGGGCTTTATAAGCTAGAAAAACATTTTTTAAAGAAGTGAAACCAGTTTGAGAAACTAAGTACACAGGTCACATCTCTTGTTCTTCAGTTGAAATTTAAAATTATATAAAGAAGTCTGGGGAAAACATAATAAGAAATTATAAATCATCTCTACCAATATTTGAATCTTTTCCTGGTACAATAGCTATACAATAAACGTGGGTTTGGTGAAACTGAATCTCTATCAAACATAATTACTTATGGAAATAATACAAGATCATTATTAAAAGCTGGTTTCATCGATAGGATGCAGGCATCTTAAAAGCTCTGACCTCAATATATATGGAAATGTGCAAGTTAAACTCTTAAATACAGCCATCAGTTCTGAAAAAACCCAATGCTTTCTTTAAAAAGAATGTACATACATTGTATAAAATGTTAGTCTTAGGTATCCTACAATTATACAATGTAACGCAAACTTTATTTTTAATTGTGGTCTTCATATTTTCTCCCGAAAGATTTCTTAAACCTATGTCTACTGGCAGATGTTATTTTTTATTTTTAAAACTCAATAGATGATTCGTGATATACTGAAGAGACACAAATAAATACCAGCTCTTTAGGCTATTGATATTTTCACTTTCTATTGTGTGCCCGCAGAATGCATGATCCTCGTTTGTACTTCTAACCCTTAACTGATGCCTTGAACATCACAGCAGTGCAATAAATGACTTTGAACTCAGCAAAAGTCAGAGTGAACAGCCAGCAATGCATTTCTGGTATTTCATATGTAACAATTGAATCACTTCATTTCTTATATTATTTGATACCTGATACTTTTATATGTCAACAAAGAAAAATCAATAAATGATTTGTGATGCCTTTAATGGACACTAAACTAATAAGAGAGTTTTACTTTATTGGACAAATCAGGCCTTGGCACAAAACACTCTCTTAATAAATGTTTATAGAATTAATTTATTTCAAAGTCACCTTGAACAGAGGACAATTGTCAAATTCCCGGATATAAACAAGTTAAGAATAAAATACAGATAAAAAATTTAGTGCTTTGTCTACCATCAAAGTTCACGGAATGCCAAAACAAACACAAACCAAGTCATCTATCACAACCATAAATTGGAAGTTCGAATGAAACTGAATTATAATTTGATTTAATTTAATGTAATGCTTTCTTTACTAAAATGTGAAAGATTCATTCACTAGATTTTAGGATCCAGTATAAATAAGTTCTATTTTATTTTAAGAAAAACTTTTATCCTATACATATCCCCAAGCCTATCGATCCAATGAATTTTGGGGGAAGAATAAATTATCAACTAATTAACCTTTATGTACTGAAAATGCAGATTTTGTGATATTTCTCCAGAAATCCTTATTTAGTAGGCATGGGTGGATTCCCAGGGGTTTCTTATGATGAGCCAGATTCAGATTCAGTTACAAGCCAAGAGTGCTTGCCCAAAATTGGAGTCAAAGTCTGGATTTATATATGGATTATTTACAAACTAACTGATTGTCATTATTTTCCTTTGGAAAAGCCTTGTTTCTGAAGGCTTTTGAATTGCGTTCACTCTCTGATCTAACTCTCTGGTAAAGGTTCACGCTTCCTCACCTCCATCCTTAATAATGTGTTTTATAGTCACGCAGAAAATGTTGACTTTGCAATAGAGCCTGCATTCCAGCCAAGTCCTTCTACCCAATGTACCCAGGAAATTCAGAGTGTATCATTGAAAATAAAAAGAATTTATTTTAGAATTATTTATCGCAATGTTCATCTCAGAGTTAAATAAAGCTTACATGTTACAAGCCATGAGATTTATTTTTCTATACCAAAATACATGAATTATTAGCAAGCTGGGAAGTAGATCATTGTTAAGAGATTGCAGATGATCCAAATAATCTTGTTTCAAATGCCAAACGCCATTATAAGCAGATGTACTGGAGCTGTTTTCTAGTGTTTGGCTCATTTGTGTAATGGCACAGGGGGCCTCCCCTGACAATCATTGTAATCCAGTTTCATCTCAGTGAATTTCCATTCAACCACATCAAACTCCCAAGCCCGGAAAAGCACTCAACAATTATTCAAGTTAGGATACTAACGCCTAGAGTATTTATAAATATATGCATACAGACAAAAATCCCATCTTTTACGTTTTATATTAATGTCAACTTGTGACTCAAATGAAAGAGATATTCTCAGATGCCTAATATATCAAATTTTTTACCACTACTTTGCCTCAGGCATCAGCAGATTATTTCATTGCTTTATTGCCTTATTTTTCATGTGATTCCTAAATCTCAGATCTCATTTGGGGGGAAAATTCAACTCTGAATTCAACTCAGTCACTTAAAGCCCTGATGGCAGAAAAAAGTTAATCAAGCCCCAGGCTCATTTCTTCATATGAAGTAACAAGACATTTGAATAGAGACGCTTAAAGCCCTTATAGTTCTAAAGACTTTTGATTTCATAATTTTACAGATTGATAAACATCTTCAGATTGATAGATTTATAATAAGAATATTTAAATAAAAATAGTATTCTAATAAATCAGTTAGAAAACAAAATATGAATTGCTGTTTCATCTTTGGCATTATTACTTTTCTCATCTTTTTTTTCTTTCTTTTATGTCTTATTCTCTCCTTTTAGTTTTTTTCCTTTGACTTTATTCAGATATTTTACCTTCTCTAAAGATAAGTGACCTATGATGTTCACAGTGAGTTATAAATAACTTTGTACATTTCAAGCATGTTGCTGCTACTACTTAAAATCGTTTCTCATATGTATTTCAATATTTTAATGTTTCAAGTACTAATAAAGTTTTAGCAGAAATAAATAAACAAAATTGTTTCATTTTGCTTCCGTTTGTATATGGGATTTTACACTGCAAGGACTGAATCAGGGACTCAAGATAATTTGTTAATACCAACATGAAATAGAGTCCTTCACGAACCTTATTATTCTCCTTTCACTTTTGCCCACTTTTAAAATTTCTTCTCCTATAGTTGCTATAATCTCAGACTAAAAAGAGACAAAAGAGTTACTATATTCTGAATTATTTCTGGTAGAGGATCTTGCATTTAGGAAGCACTAAATATAAGGTTTTTAATAAATGAATAAGGACTACTTGAATGATGACAATTAGAATTTCAAGTTTTCAGTAGACGTGGAAGCAAAATATAGGCTTTGGTAGGAAATATAATTTCAGGAAATTACCATTCATCTTAGAAATATCTACAATCAAGGGAAAGATTATCTTCATTTCCTAGAAGCGGTTTGAAAAAGTTTGTACAATACGGTAACTGTCCAACACTATTATATTTTATAACAAATAAGAGACCAAACGGAATGATGTTTTTGTTTTACCTGAGTCATTAAGTGTGGAAATTATGTTTATAGACGTTTCAGGAATGAAATATCACAGGATGGTTCAAATGCATTGCTTTTCAGGTTGATTCCGCATGCTAATTTTCTTTTTCTCTCAGTCACTTTTTATGCTTCTTAGCATTTTTATTAAGAATTTAAGTTATGATTCTAAGAAGAGAATATGCTTACATGTAGGTTCTATGCATCGGAACTAACACAGAACATGCAAAATAGGGTACTAGAAAAAAAAGATGTTTTCAATTCATCTAAAAAGGAGCCATAGTGTTTTAAATAATCTACTAACTCAGATCAGCTACTTAACTCACCTCAGAGCTAAACATTTAAATTTTTTATTCCAATGTGGCATAGATAATCTGGACTCCCAGAATCTTTGAAATGGAGCAAAAATTCTGTCCCTTCTAAATAATAGTATATTCATATCACTTTTCATCCATTAATTCTTCTAATGAGTGTAGTTTTCCAGAAGGATAATATCCATGAATATCCATATTGCTGGTAATATTAGAGTAATTTGCTTCCTGAATTTCTTATCAAACCCTTCTTGAGCTGCCCGTTCTAGGAGCAAAGCAATTGTGCAAAGTTTTTGCCCAATGAGAATAAGTCATTCTAAGCTTGGAGTAAGCTAATTGGCATTTTTCTATTTATCTCAAGGTGGCAGCTATTTTAAATTGGAAGTGGATTTTACCTCATAATGCTCCAGACCACTGAGTACATCTACGTGATCCAATAATATGGTGGGTTTCACATTCCACTGCTCGACTGGATCTTATAAAAAGGTCTCTGCGTGATGGCAATCTGCCAAAGCTGTGACTGAATGGTACCGTTCTGGAACCCTGCACAGAGGTGTCAGCCAACGTAAAATGGCACCTTTACCTACTCTTTGAGCCAAGCACTGAAATCATACTTTAGTTCTTAAAGTAACTGCCATTTTGTTATGAGATCCTATAAATTTTCTTTCCTCTGTTCAGATAGAGCCAGTATACTTCAGAAACAAACTGGAAGTGACCTCTCATTTTCCCATATAATCACTATTATGGGAAAATCCTGGTGTAAAGTCATGAAGCCTATTCTAAATTGTGCTCTTTTGTAGTTTTCATTCTCTGTTCCAATTCGTGGATCATCTTTCCATCTCTTAGGTAGAAGAGAAGGAACCTCATTAAATTCTTCCGCATCTCACACATTACCCAAATCCTGGGTGGCAGTTCAGATGCCGAAATGGTTTATCTGCATTAACTGTCTGCTGGCGACCTCCTGAATACCATTGTCTCAACTGCAGAGGCGCCAGAACCCAGTATGACAGCAGCGTGCTAGCGGAGGGGAAAAGAAGAATTGTAGGGCAGCGGGGTGGAGTGTGGGGGTACATATTCTGACAAGCATTATTATCAGGATTGCTAATGTTTCATAAAGAATGAAGAAGGCCAGATATAAGTGAGAAAGTGAAATCAACAATTTTCATTAAGTTGAGCTTTTAAATTCCACTTTTGGGCAACATCTGGTCAGCACTACGGAAAGTTGAGGTCACATAGTGAACTGTGGTGGGGAGCTGTCCTGCACATTAGGATGATTAACAGCATCCCCAGCTAGATGCCAGCAACACCCCCACCCCTTGCAACAACCAAAAATGTCTCCAGACATTGCCATGGGTTCCTTGGGGCTTGGGGTGGGGGTGGGGGGCAGGAATTATCTCCACTTGAAAAGAATCTCTCTAGGAAAAAAGAACAGTATTATTTGTTTCAGTTGCTATTTTTTCTGCTTTAAAGTTATGCTCAAGTTTTTAAGATATTAAAAGAGCGAAGAGAAATGACTAGAACTTAAGAGATATAAGTGCCAATTCAACATAAAAAGCAATCTGTTTAGATTCTTCTTTCAGCATTTTTAATATTTAAAGAAGTCATAATATAATAAATGGATATGCAACAAAATAATACAGTGTACTTGGAAATATATCTTAGAAGATTTACATATAACGCATGGAGTAAAAGGTGTAAGAATCTTTAGGATCCTTTATCACTCAGAGAACAATACTCCCTCAAATTGTAGCAAGTGGTATTCTCTCATTGTTATGAGAGAACATTAGCCACACAAAGTTAGTCTTTTTTTTTTTTGAATAATGATTCATCATTTGAAATCATTAGCTTTCTCATAAAATTCTGAGGAATGCAAAATTATTTTTCAAAAAATCATTAGTTACACAGCATTGCATCATAAAAGCACAGGTCTATTACTCTACCCTTTTCTGCATAAAAATGTGTCAGATATGCATGATCATTTATATTGATAAATAACTTTTAAACTATGTTTATTGTTTCACGATCAGGCCAATATTAGCTCTTCCATTTCAACAGTGATTTTTATAATGAGACCATTTTTTACATATGAAAAATCCTGAAATGAAAGAGAATAAATATCACTTTTCATTCAGCTAAAAACATTTTAAAAAGCAGTTTTTTTCTGTGTGCTCTGTGGCTTCACGGCTGACTAGAGGCAGGTGTTCTAGTAAATGTTTACCAGCATTTTATCACTGTTCTGTTCACTGAAGATTTTAGAATCCTTCCTGCTTCTTTGGTGTGTGCTTGTTTGTTTGTTTGTTTGTTTTTTAAGCTTAAAACAAGTGTCACAACTTCTAAGAGAGAGCTTCAGAGTACCAAATAATCGCTTTCAGCCAAGACACATTGTTATGAAAGACGAATGTCACAACTATTGTTGGCCTCAGAAATGAGTCATAAAATGGCATTTCTTTCCTTTTTCTAACTTCTCCAAATTACGAAGGCTTTGGAATAACTTGAATTCAATATTAAAAATTTGGGTCAGATATTACATTCTCTCTTTTTGATCATTACTGGATATAGGAGAGTTTGTCAAGTTTTAAAAATTGATCACTATGTCCTATAGGGATTATTATTTTCACTATTACTCTGATGTTTATTGACAACCTACTTTGCCAACCAGGGATTTTCTCTAGTAGCAAATGAAATAAACCTAACCAAGTTGTTTTAGAAAAAAGGAAAATTTATTGCTTTATATAGAAGAAAGGCTGGGGTTGGGGGAATGTCTGGAGGATACAGAGTGAAGTTTGGGCATGTTTAGTCTTTTGGTGCAGAGGGAAAAATTGATTTCCCCAGAAACCTGTCTCCTTAATCAGTTTTTTCTCTGTATTTCACGTTGGCTTCCTTTTCAGACTCCTTGTGGTGGTAGAATAGTTGCTGGAAGCTCTAGGCCTGAATCTTCCCATGTTTAAGCCAAGTGGAAATGAAGAAATGACAGCTGGTCAGCAGTTGCAGCTTGAGTCTCTTTCTTGGCTCCGTTTGCTCACATACTCCTCTCTGAATCCATCAGTGTGGCTGGGTAGAAGGCTTGCCCAGGTTGCCAAGGAGGGTGTCAGGGGCACACCCTGGGGTCCCCAGTGGGCTTGACTCTATGTGCAGCATAGGGATTGAGTGAGAAAAGGATTGTTCCTTCGGTGGAATGGTGAATGGACACTGGTGGACACAAGCAATACATGCCCACTACATTTGCTCTCTACTTTTTACCAAAATGACCATTGAATAAACAAATAAAGCCCTAAATCAAGATGCTGCAAGATAAACAGAGGCATCTCTGCCCTTAGGTTGCTAAACTGGAAAAATGATCAAGCACATACAGAACTAAAACAGAAACTAGTAAGAGCTGTCAGGCACCATGTTATAAACATTGAAGAGGTTCTCTGCTAGGATGCACAGGGAAGATTTGTGAAGACTAGCTTTTGGAAGTGATCCTGAGTAGAACATAGACATTCAGAAAGTGAGGGAATGGTATGAACAAATACAGAGTTTTCATGGAAGAACAAGTAAGTCAGGTCAACTGTATCAGGAGTCAACAACTATGGCCTTGAGCCAAACCCTGTTTTGTAAATAAAGTTTTATTGGAACACAGCCATGCCCAGTTGTTTACATATGGTCTATGGCTGCTTTTGCAGATTTAACTAGTTGTGACTGACTATGTAGCCTGAGAAGCATAAAATATATACTGCTAGACCCCTCACAGGAAAAGTTTGCTGATCCCTGAGCTATAGGATAAATCATGGAAATGGCATGTGATTACCCTGAAAAAGTCATACTTGCATAATAATGGAACTCTTGATCAGCAAGTGCAGAGGGCTTTCTTTAATGTTTACAATAATGGAGACCCATTGCAAGGTACTGAGAAGCAGACGGTGTGATTAGAACTGAGCCTTACTAATACTAACCTGATAAAAGTGTATAGAATGCACTGAAGGGAGGAAGTGCTTACCTGCAAACTTCAGCACACAGAATGATCACCAGGGAGCTTGTGATGCATGTGGATCTCAGCCCTATCCCGGACATGCTGCTTCAGAGATTAGGCCATTCTCATGTTGCTGGTTCTCAGGGTCCTGACTGTTGGAAAAGTTAAACTGTAATTCAAGGGAATGGGTGGCCAGTCTTATGATTACTATCACGGTTCATGTGAAAGATGACAGCATCTTCCCAGATGGTAGGCGAGTTTGCTCCTGTCATTTTCAGAGACAGGGCTAGAGTTTAAACAGAGACTCCCAACTTCTTGTACATGCCCCTTCTCTCATAATCCCAGGCTCCATCCCTACCATGAAGGGACTCTTGGGCACCTGGACATCCAAGGCCACGTTCTACACACACCCCTGCTCCTAATAGCCAAGTATCACAGTCTGTTTCTGAGAGCACAACCCAGGAAAGTAGTCTTGGGGCTATTTGGGCGAGGGAGTCTAGGGTGCTGGGTACCTTCATCATGGTCCAGAAGGGGATGTGTGCATTTCAGTTGGACAAATTCCCTTGGTCTTTGAAATGTTCTAACTTATGGCAAAGTGTACATCCAGAGGAAAGCCAGAGCAGAATCCCATGTGATGTGGAGCCCAAGACTGGGGCCCTGATTACCTGATCTAAATGTGGGACTAAGAAAGGGAGAGAGGTTTTTAAGATATTGCTTTGATAAAATAAATAGGACTTGGTAGCTGTTTTGGGTATAAGAGAGATGGAAAGGAAAAGAGTCAAAGGTAGCAAAGGTTTCAAGCCTAGATGAATGGAAGAAGTACGGTGTCACCTGAAGATAAAAACAGAGTCAGGAGAAAAAAACATACATAAGACAAAAACAAAAAACAAATCATTCGTTTTGGAAATCTCATGAATGAGAAATAAGAATGAACTCTAAGTAGAGAGGACCTGTAAGAATTGGTAAATGTGGGAGAGAGATTAGAACTGGAACATGCAATTTGGTGCTAACAGAATAATCTTCCTTTATTTATGAATGCATTCTAATTTATTCTATCTGTACTGGTCCTTTATTTCTTATCCTGAATTTCTTTAAGTAGAGAAATTACTAGTCATGGACTACCTAACAACACCAAGATAGAGTCTGTAAAGAAAGCCAACAAAAATGCTTAAATATTTATGAATGTGATTTTTTTCGATTTATTTAGCGGTATTCCAACTGATGAGCTAGTGTCCTAAAACCCTGTAAAAGTTAATAATGAAAATTTATTTGTAAGGGTAAACAATAAGTTTTTATTATGAGCTCACAGATTTAACAGATAAAATTATGTGATGTGTTTCAAATCACTGCAAGTGTCTTTACTGATACTCAAATTATCCCATGTATGGTTAGTTGGAAATTTTTTAAGTTGGCTCCTGAATCATTAGAAATGACTCCTGTAGTCTTTGATAGCTTTCTTGCCATCAAAACTGTTTGCACGGTTCTACCTAATATTCAGATTTGGGCATTTCTCAAAGGAGCACTGAGTCTTTGTAATGACATAAGCCCTTCAAAGAATATCATATAGAAAAGAAAAGTGCTTATTAAATGAGCTGCTTAAATGTATATTTTTTAAAAAAGAAAATTTATGATAATTTTATTCGAACACTACCAATTAAATATATGGTTTTTGCTTAACCTCACCAGTCTTTCCATACATCCTTCCTCCCATGCCCAAAACTGCAGTTGTCAAGACCACCCATATAATTATTTATTCATTTAATTCACCAATATACGTATCACAGGCTCACAATGACACTTCCGGCTTCACTATCAATACAGTGATTAGATAATTATTAAGAAGAAAGTGAGGCTTTTTCTTTGCTTATTTGTTTCATTTTGTATTTTTTTCCTTAGGGTATACCCCATTATGGTTGTTTGGTCAAATTATCATGACAGGGTGTGGTTATAACAACTACCTTTATATATAGTTGTTATATTGTTTTATTTTTTTCTAGATTTTATAAATTGTGTTTTGTTAATTTATTTTTATAAATGTCAAATATTTCCAAATTTCCAAAGTCAAATTTATAAAATTATCTTCTGAAGAGTCTTGCTTCTACTTTAGGCTCCTGAAAACTCTTTCCCAGTCTCTCCTATTGGTAGCCATTTAATTTTATTTTTTTTTGGTTCAACCTTTCATTTTTTAAAATATAAGCAAATATGTAAATGTGTGTATATTCTCTATATATTTTAAACTCTTTTATAGGGTAAGCGGTAGCTCCCTTTATTTTCTTTTCTTCACTTTGCTATTTTTCAGTTATTAATATATCCTGGTGGTCACATCATATATTCTATAAAATCATTCCTCATTCCTTTTACAGCTGCATGTTGTTCCATTATGTGGGTGTTCTATGGCTTATTTGACTAGTCTTTAATTGGGAAATATTTAGATTGCTTGCAGTATTTTGCCCTTACAAGAAGTAACTGCATTGAATTCTTTGTTTATATATATATATTTATTTATTTATTTTTACCAGTATATCTTTGTGAAATAATCCCAGAAGTGGAAATGTTAGATCAAAGGGTAACTGCCTAAATAATTTTGCAAGATAATTGTCACATTTTGCTCTATAAGGCTATACCATTTTTTATTCCCAACAGCAATGTCTAAGAGTGCTGTATTTACACAGCCTTGTTGAGAGAGTATCTCACAAAACTTTTGGATTTTTGCCAATTAGAAAGAGGAAGAATGGTATCTTAGTGTACTTTTAATTTTTATTTCTCTAATCTTGAGTGAAGTTGATGATCTCTTCCTATGCTTATGAGCTGTTTGTTTTTCTTTCTCTATGGCTTGCCTGTTCCTATCTCCAGCTCAGTTTCCCATATAATGTCTTTATGATTTGGTGCCTGCCATTTCCTGTGTAGCCCGATGGCCTGATGCATGCTGGCTTCAGCCACACAGACCTGCTCCCAGTTTGAGTGACAGAGTCTGCTTCATTACTTGCTGCTTGTCCCTCTCAGCCTCTGCACATCCCCTTTGTCTTGCTCCATTGGCCCTACCTTCTGGTATGGTACCCCATGGGGAACGCCCTCTCTCCCTTGCAAATCGGTTCCCTTAAAGTGGTCTTCAGGAATTAATACTGAGCTCTTTAAGAGTACCTGCCTTTGAAGGATTGGACAAAAATACTTTGATGTTTCCAAATTTAATATACCTCTATATTGTTGTAAAGTTATAATGAGTATGTATTATATTTATAACTTAAAATAAGCAAATCAAAGAGGAAAAAAATCTTGAATCTCCCTTTGAAACCTCCTTGTGTCCTGACCAGATATTTATATAATTCATCCTCTGATTCCACAGCGCTATCCATCCATCTGTATTATTCTTCTCAGGTTGTCGTAACAAGATACCACACACTGGGTGACTTAAACAGCAGACATTCATTTTCTCACAGCTCTAGAGGCCAGAAGTCCAAGATGAAAGTCCTGGCAGGGTTGGGTTCTGGAGAGGTCTCTGTCCCTGGCTTGTAGACAAATGTCTTCTTGTTGCGTCCTTACATGGCCTTTGCTCTGTGCGCATGCAGAGAAAGAGAGAGCGAGAGCTCTCTGGTGTCTCCCCTCTTCTTATAAGGACTTATGAGATTAGTACTCCACTCTTTTGACCTCATTTCACCTTAATTACCTACTAAAAGACCTTATCTACAAATACAGTTAGGAGTTCTGGCTTCAACATATGAATTTTGGAGGGAAACAATTCAGTCCCTGACAGCATCTATTATCCTATTATGCATCCATCCATTCATCCATCTATCCATCCATCTATGCATCCTTCCAGTTATCTATTTATGTTTAATGCACTGCTTAAGTACAACTTTCTACTTAATTCTTATTCTTTCTTCTATGTTTTGCCTCTGTTAGAGTAGGCATTTTAACTTCACCGCTTTGAATCCCCAGGGTCTAGCACACAATAGGTGCTCCAAAAATACTTGCTAAGTAATAGTTGAGATGTTGGTCTTTGGGTATGTGATTGTGTAACTATCACATGTATTTCTTTATTCTTTTCCTGAAGTTATGATTATAGAAATATTACTTTACTTTTACTGATATCTTATACATATCATAAAATTTGTATGACATACTTAGGCAATGTAAATGTAAAAATAAAAATATTTTTTTTAAAGTAGAAAGTAATATTAAGTCTTTACATAAATTTTTAACAGTATGTGAATATATGATGATTTTCAGTAACAGTTTCCTATCAGTTAAGTTGGAAGCTTAAATACTTTTCAGAAATTCTCTAACTCTATTATCACATTACAGTTTGTAAAATAATCAGTTTTATTGCTTTCATCATGTTGTTTATGTGCTAATAGAAAAATGTACAGACAGCTGAAGTGTTTATAATTTATGAGCAATCACAATTTCCTTAAATTTATTGAACTCGTTACCTGGGCTTTTAAAGCTGGCTTCAGATATGAATGGTACACACAGCAGGCTGTTACTGTGTGTTCTGATCCACTAGCATGCAATGGGAAGTTGCTCTCTGACTCTTCCTAGCTCCTCAGGAATTAGAGTGAAAGCAATAACTCATCAGGCATGATGCTGGTATTTGCAGCCCCCACATGTGAGACCTCTGGCCTCGGACCAGAAAGACATCCAGTCGTACTCCTGCCAATAGAACCATCTGTGACAGGAAACAGTGAGGGCAGAGATTGGGGATGATTCTTGGGACAGCCCTCAGTTTCTCCACTGGTAGGAGGAGAATGTCTTGATGTTGTCAGATTTTCTGCAGTGTAGAGTAGGTGGTGAATATGTGTTCTAGGATCATTTGTGAAATGTTATATTTGTAAGACTAATGTCCTGGATATAGATGATTTTGATGTTTTTCAAAGTTCCCTGAGTCCTTTGATAGAGCTTATTAGAAAAAAAATAAAATGTTAATGACTATACATCTTCTCCCCTCTGATATTCAGGAGATAATCGGTATGCCTGGCCTGATCTTTTTGCAGAGGTTGGCACCACTGAAAAGAAAGTAACGTGAGATTTGGAAACAGTCATTTGCGGACTCACATACTATATCTGATATCACCAGCTATGGGTCCTTGGGCAATCTACTTAGCCTTCCTGAAGTGTAAAGGATACAAACACCTTTATTTGATAATATATAGTGAATTAAATTAGCTTACATATCAGAAGAGCATAGTGTAGTACCTTGCTAATCAATGTAGTTACTTTTATCTTTATTTTATTCATTTTTAATTTCATCTATGTAGAGTAGTTTTTTTCCCAGTATGAGATGGAATAACTTCTTATGTAGCTTTCTTATGTAGAATTTTTCCCTCCTATGTATTTGCAGGGCTTTGAAAATCTGCAGATTTATTTGTATGACACTGCTCGTGCCTGGCACCTCTCATTGACTATCTTCCTTGAATATTTTTCTGGATGCACTTATTGTCTCTTCCTATCCCTCTCCTTATTTTCATTTGCCCAGTGACCCAGAGAACCTGAGTAGTCTTAAGACATTGAATGTAGCTGCAAAATAGGAGCAAGAGTTCTGCCATTTGCCAGCTGTGTGAGCTTGAACTTGACATTTTTACATCTACATTAGTTATTTTATTATTATCCTTTGCTTGGACTCCTGTCATTTTGTGCCTGAGTTTTCACAACAAGCTTTTTTGCCAGTTGGCCAGACTCTAGTCAGCCTGTCTTCAAGTTCACTTCTCCTATAATCCAGGCGAATACACCATGCACTCATGCACTCAACTGCCCAAGAAGGTGATTAGGCTTTGCAAAGCCTCTTATTGTTCAACACCTGTTCCCACATTGATTCAGTTTCTCTTAGGCTACCAATTCTTGGCCTAACCATTTGGGTTTGGCAGTAGTAACTAGTCTTTCATTTCCTGACTCTCAGCTTTGCCTTAAGGAGCCTGGCTTGAATAGACCCACCAGCTTTTTCCAGAAATTTAGTCTGTTTCCGGGTCTGCACACTAGGCAATATCAAGTAGAAGTTTGAACCCCAGCCCTGCTGCAGATTTGCAATATGAACCTTGATAGATGGCTTGATCTCTATAGGCCACATGTGATAGCTGATTTTGTCAGCTCTGCTAGGCCATGGTATCCTGATTTTTTGGCCAAACACTATTCTAGATGTTCTTGTGAAGCTGATTTTTGGATGAGATTAACATCTAAATTGGCGGACTTTGAGTAAAGCAGATCACCTTCTGTAATATTGGTGGGCATCATCCAACCAGTTGAAGGCTTTAAGATAAAAGGCTGACTTCCCCCAACAAGAGGGAATTCTGCCAGTGGACTGTCTTCAGACTTGAACTGCAGCTCTTGCCTGGGGCTCCAGCCTGCTGGACTGCCCTGCAGGTTTTGGACTTGCCAGCCAAATTCACAAATGCATGAGCCAACTTCTCAAAATAAATCTTTCTCTCCCTTTCTATCTCTGGAACAGGTGAGGACAACTTCATTAGAGTTGTGAATATTGGAATGTGAGCTGAAGGAGTGGAATTTTATTCAGTGGTCAATGAAGTCTCACCGAAGGCGTTTCAGATTTTCTAAGCGGATGATAAGTGTCTAATAAATGTCAAATGTTCATACTTTTAATGGGAACCTTGTTGCTTTGGAAGGGGAGAGTTAAGGAGTTGTGAATTGGGAGACAACGGCAGTGGTTGGGTTGAACAGAAGAAGAGTTCAAAGTAGAGAGCTGTTCTGTCACGCCATGGATCAAATGCAAAAGAGGCAGGGAACTGCGTTTTGTCCAAGGCTCCCAAACTACCTTTTCGGCCTCAGGAACAGTACCTAGCACATAGAACACTTTCCACGAGAAAGGCACCTATTCTAAGTGCTTTATAGGTGTCAACTCATTTGTTCCTTGGAATTAAGTATTTTATTATCCCCCTTTTGACAGATAAAGAAATTGAGACAGAGAAGTTAGACAACTCATCCAAGGTTACACAGCAGGAGCATGGCCGCTACTTCATGATACCCCATTGCAGGCTGCCAGGCAGGACACTTAGTGTGCAGCTAGAGCACCTTTAAATACTGCTGATTTAAAATAGGATACATACATCATTTTCTCTTTCTTCTTCTTCTTTTTAATACCTCTGGGTTGAAAACAGCTTCTTTCCTCTTCTAAATAGCACACTTCGGAAGTGTCTTGGAAGCTACAGAGACAAGTTGAACTCTACATGAGCAATTGTTCCGCCAAAGGAAAAGCGCCTGCCTGCATTTCTTTACAATCCTCCAGCAAGCCATCCTGAACAGGTAAATGACTCCGTAGCGCAAAGGAGCCGAAACGACTCCTTCCATGTGACTCTCGTTTTGGGATACAGAACGGAATTCAATATGTCTTACCAGGTTATTACAAAAGAAACCTGCTGTTGCCTACCTCATTTTATGGCATCTGACACCAGATTTTAAACACAGTAAAACAAAATAATGTATATCTTTCTCTTTAGTGACACAGAAACAGTTTCTTGCTTTATTCTTTGACATTAGGCTGTAGGTATGTCTAACCACGGCTAATCATCTGTTATTGAGACCATACCTGCTCATGTATGCTTGGCTTGGATCCAAAGGAAATCAAGTGCTAAATTTGAATAACTTGGAATAGGAGATAGGTGCTTTTGCAATAAAGACCATTTAATTTTTATTATTTTTATTTTCTTAAGAAAACCATATCATCTCCTATTATTCCTGACTAAAGCAATTTTCTATTTCCAATAGTTCTTCTAGATCGTGATGCATCTTAGTTCATGCATGTTGCAAACATTGTAATGATGCCATTCTGCACTGCAGCTGTTCTTCTTTCATTCATTTGTTTCCCCATTTATTTATTTAGGGCCTAATATATGCCATTTGCTGCACTGTTATGGAATAGTGAGAATTATGGGATAGGTACACATTAATGAGATGGTCTCTGCCTAAAAGGAATTTTAGACCCCTAGAGGAAAAAATGATATGCATGTGCTTTAACACAAAGAAAACTATGATGCTGTCTTAAATAAAAAAATAGTAACTTTTTTGAGGCAGGTATAAGTTGGAGGAAGGAGGTGGTGTAAATTGAGGGGAGACTTTCTATTACTCCAGGTGAGCTAAAGATTCAGCCAGCTCAGGAGTGTATCACTCCAGGGGAAGTTCTTCAAACTTTCTCTGAGCACTTGATATATATGCATGTCCCATTTATAAAGACCTCATTTTCCCCGCATCTCTTTCAACATCATCTCTACCCCTGGCTACCTTTTTAACACAGCCCAACAAGTTGTGACAAGAGTATTCTGCTGAATAAGGACAAGACTTAAATCAGATGCAAATTTCTTAATACTTTCTTTCCACTTACTTACATTTGCCATTTATATGCAAATATCAGTCTCCTCTCTGGTCTTATTGTAACACTTTGTCCCTCCAGTTTCGCCCTAACCTGGCTTAAGATAATGGAGACCTTTGAGTTTGTTAAATCTAGATCCATACTTAGCTGTTTGTCCACTCAGTAACTCAAAACTCAAATGTCTGGGATCATAATTCTTCAGGAAATAGCTCTCCATAAAAATGTATATCAGAGTCTGGGTGATAATGTAATCATAAACTATGGGTGTTAGTCAAAGTGCTTAAAGGTAAATTTTCTGGCTGTATTCCCACATCCGTGAAAGATGATCATTTTTCAAAATCTCCAGTTTAGCAATCTGATGTTTTTGGCAGAAACGTGCACTATTGTATCACGAACAGGCTCGTTTAGCACGTAGTAAACCCAATCAGGACATTTCACTAATGTATGCATCTGCATTGATTTTTGTGTTTTCCTTAAATGCTTTTTTCTGATGAAATCTATCCTGTCGGCTCAGCTCCTGAGATAGAAGCTGAGCTCTGCATTCTTCTAGCAGCTCAGGGTGAAATAAATGCTTGTCTAATGCTGTATGGCTCAATGCCTGCGTCATATCTGTGCCTGCCATAAAAGCAGTGATAAACATGATATATTTTTATGACTCTGAATGCTCTATGTGTCAATAAAATATTTTTTAAACTGGATGAAGGCTGCCGTGAACCTGCCTCCCTGCCGAAGCACTGAGTCCCGGTGTCCCAGACCTGATTCAGCCCGGATGGCAGAATCATCAATCGTCTGTGATGAAATTAGGTGTCTAGTGCTTGCGGCATATGCAATGCTTTAGTCCTAATGGTCTAAGAGTTTTTTTTTTTCTTGATACACATTGAGAAACGCTTCTCTTGCTTCTTGTTGGGGAAATGGATCGCAGCTATAATCGACCAGATGAGCTAAATGACCTTTCCTTATTGGAAATGCCCTGGGATTTTACAAGAGGAAAAGATCCATATATGCAAGAGAAACTGCAGTGTAAACTTTTCAAAGGCACTTTAATAGGCTGCTTTAAAACTATAATTTAAATGTGGAGGAGCCCCTTTGCAGAATACTTCTATTGACTGAAGATAAGATTCCTTTCAAACTTTGGAGGGGCAGTGTTGCTTATTGTGTAGCAAACCAACAAATGAATGATGGTGTTAACAGTATTACTTAAGACTACACAGCGCTTTTTATTTGCTGAAGCATTGTATGTTTAGTTCTTGAAATAACATTTAGAAGAATGAGTTGTGTCTTATTCCCTTTTATAGTACATAGTGCTTAAGAAACTTTACACAGTAAACAAATAATAGCCCAGGGACTAGAGCAGGATGGGTTAGACCCAGTGGATCCTTCAGCTACCCTGCCCCGTCTCCCCAGTACTTTAGTAGAAGTAGCAATCAACTAGCCATTCTATAATGAATGCATTTTGAACGAAGGACAATGAATAAAAACGCATACTTTAAATGGTCCTTCCTTGCCTGTTCACAGATAAAGGTCAATGACAAATATTCTCATCATCTTTAAATGGCTGATGTAGAAGAGATTTTTCATCTCTAAACCTGCAAGTTTACAAAATAGGCTGAATAAGAACACTTTCCTACATGGAATACGAAGCATGCATGTTTTGTATTTCCCCCAGACAACTCTCTCTCTGTACCTGGGTTTTGTTGTTGGGGAATTGATGTTGTTTAATTTTGTTTCATTATTATTGGAAGCAGTAAAAGGAACTAACGTTTATTTACTATTTATGGTCATTGCTCTACGATTTTAGGCCCTGGACTAGGCATTATACATCTATTAACAAACAGTTCACAGTTTCCAAACAACTTGCTAAATTGATCTGCTTTCCAATTTTCTGATTCTCATTTCAGATGGAAAGAAAAGCCTCTAGCTCCTTGGGATATTATTCCTTAGCATAGGGCTCTGCATTGCAAATCTCCCCAGAATTGCTGATATTTACATACCAATTTGACATGCATTAGAATTTTAAGGGTCCGTGCTCTAAAATGTTAGCCCATCAGGTACATGAAGTGGAATGAAATGCATAATGTTAACATTGCTTTCCCGTTCAATTACATTGTGGTTTGGTCAAAAGTTAAGTTGACACAGATCTGTCAATTCCCTTTTTTTATGATAGCCAAATGTCAAGTACATTGCAAGTGAACATTGGCATATAACCGATCGATAAGAAATCAATGTTAATAAGGCCTTTACCGAGGTCCAAATTATACACTGAGATGAGAACCAATGAAATTTTGCAAGAAATCAGGTGAGGGCAGATTTTAGGTTCGGCTCTCTCTGGTTCTTTCGTAGATTAACATGTTGTTTTCATTCTACCATGTGATAATACTCTTTTTGAAAGCAAGGCGGCTGAGCAATAACAGCATCCACTGTACAAGTGTGTCTAAGCTTCTCAACATTGTGATGTATTTAATGTCATTTGCAGATGTACTATAATGCAAATTTAATTTACCTCTTTGTTGACAATGAATTTCAAGTGTAGAGGAATCAAATAACTTGATTCAGGCCTCAAACCTAGTCATAAGTGTCTCAGATCGGCAATAAAATCATGGCTTGTTAATTACAGAACTAAGGTCTTTCTAATTTTTGGTCACTGTTCTTTTATCGTGGTGGGAATCTTGACAACTCTCACCCGAGTGAGTATGCCGTTGTTAAAGAAGACCCAGAGCTGGATAGTAGTTTAAGAGGTAAAACAATTTATTCACAAAAACTATTGCAATGGGCAATTAGAAACCTTAGTACAGACCTGAGCACAATTTCAAATAGAACAAGGTGTGTATGGGATAGGGCAGGGGAAAGGGTTGGTAAATAGAAAATTACTAAGAGAAAATATCAGGAGTCAGGAGGGATGTTGGCTAAACCAACCTAGCAGAACTCTTGATTAGACATCGCTGGGATGGTGAGGTTGAGGAACATGATCAGATATAGAGGGTGAACATATATTTAGGGTAGGGGGACCTTGCTAAAATGACATTGGATTCTTGCTAGAAATGGACTTTATAAGGAAGGACAAGGAAGTACAAGTTTTGACCTAAAGGGAGCTCAGAGGAGCCTAACCAAAGTTTGGTCAAGGAAAGGATCTTGTCACCCAGAATGTGCAAAATATCTTTAAAATAACAGAAATACTATTAAATTGGAGACAAGTTTTAAAGCATGGCATATTCTGGAAAGTCCCTAACCACAACTTAATTAAAATCATTTGATTTCTCTGAGACTATTTGCTCAGATAATGGAAATAAAATATTTAGCATGTCGTATTAGGATTTCTGTTGTATGTTAAGCATTGAAGATGTGATAGCAATTATTCTTAATTTGCTTCTTCTTTATCATCACCAACATGGAAGGTTGGCAAGATTATGGACTTTTTTTTTTGTCAGAGATCAGGATCCACATTATCAGCTCTGTAATTTTTGTGTATGACTCTAGAAAAATCATTTATCCATCCAGCATCTCCATGCTGTAATCTATAAATTGAAGATAACAAAATTATCTAGGGGAAAATTATTAGTAAAGAGCTAGCATAAGTATAGTAAGGATCACATATAAAACGTTCAATAAAAACAAAGGTTATAATATTTGTAATTGTTATAACAATATATACCTATAAATATGTATAATTTGTGTATATAATATAAACGATGTAACACATCATATATTACGTACATAATATGTATGATAGTATATAAATTAAATATATTATATGTATCATAAATATTATATTTTTATTATTGTCATTCTTATCATCATTATTCACATTTATAAATAGACACACTTAGTCATGTATTTCTGCCAACAAATTATCTCTACTTCTATTTTAAACTATGGAGCAATTAGAAAAGTAATTATAGCAATAAACCTTCACCAAAAAAGGACTAAAGAATAGAGGAGATTTTTAAAAACCAGTGGTTAATGATCAACCAATTAAGAAAGAAAGGAAAGAAAAGAACTTCCTGATGACCACCTCTCTGTGTTATCCTTCTTTAACTACATTGTATTCTTAATTCTATCTCCTTTGTGGACTGGAAAAAAAAAATCCAAATGGTCCCCATTTACTTATTAAGAAAATGAAAACATAGCATTTCTCTTCCTTCTCCTTGAGACCTACCACCATGGAAAACATCAGGATATTAGGAAAATTATTGAGGAAAACTTCCCTGGTATTGCCAGAAATTCAGACATACAGATACCAGATGGACATTGAACACCTGGAATATTCATAGCAAATAGGTCATTTCCAAGACACATATTAATAGTAATCAACTTGGCCAAAGACAAAATGAAGGAGAAAATCCTGCAAGCAGCAAGACGAAAGCAGCAAATAACCTAGAAAGGAAAACACATCAGACTAACTGCAGACTTTTCAGCAGAAACCTTACAAGCCAGAATGGACTGGGGCCCCATCTTCAGTCACCTTACACAGAACAACAGCCAGCCTAGAATTTTGTATCCTGCAAAACTAAGTTTCACAATTGACAGAGAAATTAAGTCTTTTCCAGACAAGCAAACACAGAGGGAATTTGCCATGACCAGATCTGTCCTGCACAAAATACTCAGAGCAGCACTATACACAAATCAGTACGACAGACACCCACCAGTGTAAATTCACCTAAAAAAAAAAAAAGAAAAACCCAAAACTAACAACTCCTATAAAACAGTAGAACAAGAGGTAAAACAAAGCAATAAGGGACCATCCAACAGAGTGAACAGACCAATATCCCACGTATTAATGCAATCAATCAATGTTAATATACTGAATGCACCTCTCCAAAGACATAGGCTGGCTGAATAGATGAAAAACGCAACCCAAGTATCTATTGTCTCTAGGAAACACATCTAAATCATAAGAATTCACACAGACTCGATGTGAAAGGTTGAAAAAAAATATTCCATGCAAATGGAAATCAAAAGAACAGGAGTAGCTATTCTCATATCAGAAAAGAAAATGACTTTAAGTCAACAAAGGTAAAGAAAGACAAAGAGGGTCATTATATAATGGTAAAGGGAGCTATCCAACAAGAAGACATAACAATCCTAAATATATATGCACCCCAAACAGTAGCTCCCAGATATATGAAGCAAATTTTGCTAGAACTGAGCAAAGAAGTAAACAGCACCGTTGTAATTGCCAGGACTTCAACACCCACTGTCAGAACTAGACAAATCACCAAAGCAAAAAATAAATAAAGAAACAATGAACTTAAACCAAACCCTAAATCAAATGGACCTAACAGACATTTATAGAACATTCTACCCCAAAACTACAAAATACACATTCTTCTCAGCAGCATATAGGACATTCTCCAAGATTGATCATATCTTAAACCATAAAACAGGTCTCAACGAATTCAAAAAGCTTGAAATCATATCATGTACTTTCTCAGACCACAGCAGAATAAAAGCAGATATCAAGCACAAGAGAAACCTGAAATCTAGACAAAGTCATGGAAATTAAACAACCTACTGCTGAATGATGACTGGGTCAAGAAATTCTTTGACCTGAACTACAAAGGGGACGTAAGCTATCCAAATAATTGGGACACAGCAAAAGGCATTCCTCAAGGGAAAATTCATAGCCTTAAATGCCTACATCAAAAAGACAGAAAGTTCAATGTTAACAACCTATTGTCACACCTTCTTCTCCCTTGGGGATACCTATAATTCGAACGTTAGTTCACTTCACATAGTTCGATATCTCTCTCAGTGATTGCTTGGACTTTTTATACCCTTCCCTGCCTCTTTGAATGACTGTGTTATCTCGAGAGTCTTGTGTTCAAGCTCTGAGATTCTTTCTTCTCCTTGTTTTAGCCTGTCCTTAAAGCTTTCTGCTGCATTTTGAAATTCCCTAAATGGCTTTTTCACTTCTATAAGTTCTAGTATATCCTTTCTTATGTTGCCTAGATCCCTAGTGACTGTTGTCATTTATATTTATTGATTTCTTGAAATAGTTTTTGGCTTGCTTCTTTTTGTTGGTTTTCTACTTTCTCTTCAATCCATTCATCTTATTTGCCATCCATATTCTGAATTCCATTTCTGCAATTTCCTTGTGGGTGGCGTCCACGACTGTAGTTCTATTGTGTTCCCTATTGTTGAACTATTTCATTTTTTCATGTTGCCAGAGTTCTTTTGCGGTTTCTTCTCATCTGTCTCCCCTTCTCTCACCTCTGGTTTAATAGGATTTTAGGGCACCTGTTCTCATTGTCTGGTGCCTCTCTTGAACCAAGTCTAGGAGTGATGGCTGCTAAAGGCTGAGGGGTCCTGAGTGAAGTGTTGGACCTTGGGGAAGTTATGCTGGGCTAGCAGCAGTTGTGGGAACTCTGTAGTGTGGTCTTGGAGTCCAAGCACAACTCTGGTATCTCAGCAGGGGCCAGGAGCCACAGGGGTAGAGCCTCTGACCTGGGCACAGTGAAAGCTTCAGAGCTGGCTCTGGGGATTTCAGGGACAGAGCCACCCTAAGGGGTGCTGTTCCTCCAGCAGGGGGACTGCTGATGCCCTGTCTCACAGTCCTATGGCCTAGGGTCTATGTAAGTGGTGCCTCTGTTCAGCTCAGGTTCTCCTCCCACACCTAGAAACCACTGATGCA
>CAUYSK010041236.1:0-43073 GCA_963575035.1 Avahi laniger | reverse complement strand
GTTTTCCCAGCACCATTTATTGAAAAGAGATTCTTTTCCCCAGTGTATGTTTTTGTCAGCTTTGTCAAAGATTAGATTACCGTATGCAGATGGTTTCATCTCTGGATTCTCAGTCCTGTTCCAGAGGTCAATGTCTCTGTTCTTATGCCAGTACCATGCTGTTTTAGTTACTATAGCCTGGTAGTACAGCTTAAAGTCTGGTAAACTGATGCCTCCCAGTTTGTTCTTTTTACTTAAGATTGCTTTGGCTATATGAGGTCTTTTCTGGTTCCATACCAAGTGTAGAATTATTTTTTTCAGATCTGTGAAGAATGATAATGGGATTTTGATAGGGATTGCATTAATTCTGTAGATCACTTTAGGTAGTATGGACATTTTAACAATATTGATTCTACCAATCCATGAGCAATGTAGGTTTTTCCATCTGTTTACATCTTCTACAATTTCTTTTTTTAGTGTTTCGTAGTTCTCCCTGTATAAGTCTCTTACATCTTTCGTTACCCAAAACCATAGATGCTGGCATTGATGCAGAGAGAAAGGAACATTTGTACACTGTTGATGGGACTGCAAATTATTACAACCTCTATGGAAAATAGTATGGATATTCATCAAAGAACTAAAAGTAGACCTACCATTTGAGCAAGCAATTCCACTACTGGGTATTTACCTAAAGAAAAAGAAGTCATTTTATCAAAAAGACACCTGCACTCAAATGTTCAATGCAACACAATTCACAATTGCAAAGATACGGACTCAACCAGAGTGTCCGTCAATTCATGAGCAGATTAACAAAATGTGGTATGTATATAGTATGGGATACTACTCATCCATGAAGAAAGATGGACTAAGGTCTTTTGGGATGGGAATAAGACCACTGTGGCTTAAAGACCTCATTTCTGAGATGTTGGGAGGAGAGGAGGTGAAGGAATGCTGCCTGAGCAGAAGCCAGAGAGAAGAGCAGAAGTTAACTCCTTAATTGGGGGACATTCCAACAATCTGGGAGTACAGCAAAGCAGACTCCCACCTTAAATCCTGAGGGGCCTAATCCCTAAAAAGCCATGAAGTGGCTTGACATGAAAGCCACCCATGGCTGTAAAGGAAGATTGCAAAATGTCAGCCCAGGAGAAGGGACCCAGGCTTCAATTCTTAAAAACACCAGATTGATCTCCTTCCCTCCCTTTTCTCAGGAGAATGTCTCAGATAATGGGGAGCTAACTTCCCAATAAGAAGTACTAGTGTCTTTGTTCCTCAATAAAATGGACTACAGTTGCTGAGTTCAGAGATACTATCTGTACATACCTTAAGGCATAGTTGTGCTTAGTAATGAGGTATGTGTTTCTGCTTCTATAGATAAAAGAGTAATTAGCTAAAATATCTTGTGACTATTAGGGGAGACTTGAAACTTCTACACATTGTAACCCATAAGCTTTTAACATGAAATTGTTGTAATCTATAACATGAAAAAGAGAATAAAAATGGGTGCTAGATTTCAGTCAGTGCCACTTGGCTCACGGGAATGATGGTGGTCCCCTGATCTTCCCCTTTCACCTTACTTTTTGTGCCTGTGTCTTTGTCTCTCCTGTCTCTTGCAGCACACACTGCTCGGGGACCCAGTTATATCAGGGGCATCACGAACCCCCAATACTTTTGCAACACTTTGGATGGAACTGGAGACCATTATCTTAAGTGAATTACTAAAGAACGGAAAAACAAACACCACATTTACTTGCTATTAAATTGGTACTAACCAATGAGTATCCATGTAAAACACAGTGAAAATCAAACAGGGGAGAAGGGGAGGAGGGGATGGGCAAAAATCTATCTAACAGGTACAATGAAAACTATCATGGGGATGGGCACACTTATAACCCTGACTTAAACATAACAATACCAATACCTGTAACCAAAACCATTTGTTCCACCATAATATTTTGAAATACAAAAAAGTATCAATGTATTATCTTTATTATCTTCATTTGTTTGGGACAGGGAATATAGTACCATTGAAGGAGGAGTAGGAGGAGGAAATGGGGAAGGAAAAGAGACATGGTAATGGGAGGGAGAGGGTAGGAAGAGGAAGATAAATTGGTTGACAAAGATTGAGGATCACATCCAACTCCTGCCAGCCCCACCCAACTGCCAGCAAGACTTACCTCACCACCTGTAGACTCCTGGGTTGAGCCTTAAACCAAGCAGACTCTGACCTAAAAGTAAAAAGGGAGCTTCCTCCCCACCAATCAGATGGGTGGAAAGTAGTGTTCAATCTCCACATTCATGACTGCTGTGTCCAAGTAATCAAATGTCCCCCTGGACTCAGTGTTGTTGTTGCCTCAAAACTTAAACCATGACCGGAGGGCTCCATATACCAGAATGGCTCTCTATCCTATTCCTGTGTTCATGGCAGCACTTAATGGACTGGAAATCCTGTCCTAAATATTTATTTAGCTACTGGTAGCCTCGACCTTGCCAGCTTCTCCCACTCAGGAAAGGATCCCACATCTAACACCAAATTCATCAACATAGACAGCTCTCTCTGGACTCAGCACACACAACACTAAGAACTACCCCTGCATTGAACAAACAACCTGTTCCATAGATCATTCCTGTCATATATTAACCCAATCAAACCAAACTTGAATTAGGATTTCAATGTCTCCTCCTCACCAGCTCCCAAACTTTTCTTTCTCTCAGCCCTACTCCTCTGAGCTCAGCTCATTACCTTTTGTTCTGAGAAGACACTACCATTCCAGCTAGCTGAACTATTTACGGTTCTAGCAAGACGTTGCATCAGAAATTGAATTGGCTGGTTACCAAGAATTCCTTTTCTTATTATCTTGTTCATGAGGGATTCAGAAGACAGTAGAAGAAACAAAAGGAAATAGGTGAGAGTCTTCTATTGGCTCTCTGGAAAAGAGTCCTATTACATTTCATTATTATTTAAGCCCTCAGAAAAATGCTGAAGATCAAGCACCCATCTTATCCACAAATGGCTATTTAAATGTAAATCAGATCTTGTCACTTCCTTCTCCTCCTTCAACAGCTACCTGATGCACTGAGAATAAAATCAAAAGTTTACATCATAGCTCAAAGACACTGCATGCTCCCATCCCAGCCTACCTCCTCAAGCCCACCTTGCCATGCTCCTCCTTGTGTTCCATGACTCAGTGCAAACACTTTCTTTTATTTCTTGAAAAGCAATCCACACTTTCCCTCCTCTAGACATTCATCCCTGTATACCTAGCCTCTGTTCCTAGATTACCCTTCTTAAGGTTCCTTATATCATTCAAGTATTAGCCTCACAGCAAGATATTCTCTGCTGACCCTTCTGGAGTAAGTCACATAAATCCTTATCTTTGTACTCTGTGAGTTTCTTTCATAGTACTTATCAAAACTGGTATTCATCCTACTTTGTTTTCTTTCAATTGTGTATTATATGCTTTCTTAACTAGATTCTCCATGAAGATAGAGATCAAACCTTCTTTGTATACTAATACATCCTCAGAGCTTGACACATAGTAAAGGCTCAAAACACATTTTTAGATATATGGACAAATTAGAGAATGAATAAAATAATTGTTAGTATGAAATTAAATCCCATTTTCTGAAATTTAATTTTGTAGTTACCATAAATTTATATCTGAGTAGAGATACAGGGAATGCTGGAATGCTCTTTTTCTATTCTTTGCCATTTCAGGCCTAAAATTGTTTCATGCAATGAACTTTGGGTTAGTCCCATTTGTCATGTGTCGTCGCTTGCTTTTTCTACATGAGAGTAATAACTGTAAAAGGGCTCAAGGCCCTTCTCCTCTGTCTCTCAATTGGAGTCTTAGAAGTGCAGCCATAGTTCTGTCTCATTCAGACTGTCTTAAGATTCTGCCCACCTTTGACTGCAGGGATTGACTTCCCAGCTTTGGATCTCAGTGTGATCACAAGGGGAAATGTCCACAGCTTCCCTTATGGCATAGGCTTTGTTTTTATTTTGAGATTTCCTTTGTGAGTTGGAGAAAATTAAAACAGCACTTTAGAAAAGACCAAGAAGAACGAAAATATTAACAGTGAATAATTTCCTTTGAGCTTCATTGGGATCCTAAAAAGCACTGAAGTGCACTGTGGAAACCAGGCTCTGGCATCGGGCACATCTTTTTAACCCGTGACTCACAGAGTACTAACTATGAGAGCTTTACTCAGATGTGTTCTTTAAAGATGAGCCTATCTTGATCTATGAAGGGAGAATAATAATATTAACATGTCAGGACTGATTTGAAGATAAAATGAGATAGCAGGACATTCAGAACAGTGTCCTACTCAAAAGATAATAATTTCATTCCAGCTGTGGTTTTTGAAGCTCATGCCTCACCCACCTCCAGTTTTAGGAGGAGTAAAAGTCCCCTCAGGAAATTTTCCTTCTGGGCTGTACAGTGAGCTCATGGAGGAAAGTACCCAAAGCATTAAAAAAATACCCCCTTCCACAATGGGGAACTGAGACTCTTCAGAGAGAGTTGAAATACTCCTTAAAGTTGAAAACCTCTAAAAAGAATGTACAAATTAAACCCTATCACCTCATGATTGGGCAGCTTTGTTCACAAGCTCTTCCTTCCCTCACTCTGTGTAGAGTGATAAGTCACTGGTCATTCAATGAAAGGACCTACTCATTTCATCTCATTAATGTCTGGAATCCAGGAAGACACAATCTTGCTCTAGTATATAGGTACCAAATATAATTATTAATAATATTTTCTATAAATCTACTGGTAACATAATGAATGCTTTCTTCCTCCTTCTTAATACTTGACTTAAGTCCTCTTGGTCAGATCCCCAAGGGTAACTGGAAGTTGGAGATAACAGGAGCTGCTTGACCTATTGGTGTCCATGTGTTTTCTGAGAGAGAAAATATCTACAAGGGAGTCTCAGCCATGTAGCCCCATGTTCAGATTTTGCTTTGCCTCTGAGTAAGTTTCTTGGAGTCCCAGCTGCCTTTTGTAGTTCCTGAAGAAAAGCGGTGGCTTTTCTAGTACCCCTTGATACCTCTTGGTTTACAATCTCACTCATTGATTATAATCTTGTGTTATCTCTAGGCAGATTATACCTCCTAAATTTGGCAGCAACACTCTTATCCCATAGCCTCTTCTCTCTGCCTCTCCAACATCAGGAGGTAGAGTCTAATACTCCTTCCTTTGAATCTGGGAAGGATTATGGTTTCTACGGAACCAATAGAATGTGGTGGAAGTTCTGTTGTGTGATTTTGAAGGCTAAGTCATAAAAGGTGATGCAGCCTTCATTTTACAAGCTGAGATATTCACTTTTGGAGCCCCAAGTCACTGTGTAAGATGTGCAGCTACCCTGAGACCACCAAAATGGAGAGACTACATATAGGCACTCCAGTCCAATGCCAAGATGAGCTCCCAGCTGAAAGCCAACAACAGCTACCAGTCTTGTGAGTGAACCATTTTATGTGTCCAGCCCAACAAAATTTCACAATTATGCAGCCCCAGCCACCATCTGACTACACCTATGTGACAGAACCCAAGTAATAGGAGCCCTTTTCAAATTTCTGGCCAATAAAATGATGAGCAAAATAAATAGATTGTTTTAAGTCACTAAGTTTTAGGGCAATTTGTTATGTAGCAAAGTAACTAGAATAATCTTGGATGGGCGTAGTAACCAGATTTTCCCAGCAGATCTATTTACCTGGATTAGCTCTAACTTCTTTTGTCCTATCCTATAGGGAAAAGTAAACTTCCATAGAATTCTTATTTGAAGCTTTCGTAAATGTCTTTCTTTTATGAATGGAATTAAGCTTTCATCTTTGAGTTGCCGTGGAGGCATGAAGCATGTCTAGTAATGGTGAAAATATGTTTATCAGAATGTAAATTTCACAAGCTAGTCAGAAACAGTTCATTTTTTTTATGAGAAATCTTTTTTCCTTTTTTGGAAAGACTTTCTGACCACTTTACTTCAGAAATCTTTGGAATATAGTCCTTGAAGTTTGGGTAAGGTTTCTTGGAGACTTAATGTCCTTATGCAGGACTTAGTATCAGCTCCAAGAGATTATCAGGAGCTTATTTAGCTATGTAAAAGGTCACCAAAAAGAGAATTTGGGTATACAAAAGGAGGAGACCCAGCTGTGAGTGAGGAGAGAGGGATCCCATGAGCCTTTCTCATATCTAATTAAGTGTAGCCTTCTGCTTGACATCTGACAGAGATTAAAAAGTAAGAAACATGGGAAATAAAAAATTCCACACCATTAATGTTCATCTAAATATTGGAGTCACCATTGCATCTTAACTAAAGAGCAAACTAAAGAGACTAGGACTCTGAGGTAGAAAGAATTCTGTCTTATTTCTCTTCTCAAAATTAAGTACTCAATGAAATCAATGAGATTATGGCCTAGAGCATGCATAGATCACAGCAGCAAACCCGGTCACATTTCTAATTATCCCACAAGAAAAAATAATTCCATAAAAAATAAACATACGTAGGCCATAATAAGTGGATTTATATATTAAATTGAAGACACTCAAAAATGTTTCCTTTGGTAGATAAGTTTGCTACCACCAAGTGTTCTTAATTGTGAATAAGTAGGACATGATCATTTAGGGAAGCAACCAGAAATGGTAGATTTAATGTGTGTCATAAACATCTTTCCCTTAAATCCCATTGAAATATGTATAAAATTTTCTGAAGTAAATAAAAGTTTCCTAAATATGCAAGGATGATTAAACAAAACTATCTGATCTTACTCACATTTAAAGATGACTCTCCAAATACTATTCATGTTGCTGGCAAGTGGTTTTCAGAAGGTATCTTCATCTGAAAAGTTCTTGAATTACAATTATATTAAGAATTCTGTATTATCAACTAAGCCCTGAGACTGTATTTAAAAGTATAAAAAAATTTCACCTCCTTGGTTAAATTTACTGCTAAGTATTTTTTGATACATTTGTAAATTGGATTTTTAAAAATTATTTTTTGGGTAATTCATTATTAGTGTACAGAAATGCTACTGATTTTTGTATGTTTATTTTATAATCTACAACTTTACTAAACTTATTTATCAGTTCTAATAGCTTTTTGGTGGAATCTTTAGGGTTTTCTGCATATAAGATCATGTCATCAGAAAACAGACAATTTCACTTGTCCTTTCATATATGGATGACTTTTATTTCTTTTCTTTTTTATTCCTAGTTGCTCTGGCTGGGACTTCCAGTGCTATGTTGAATAGAAGTGGTAGGTTGTTATATATTGCCTTTATTGTGTTGAAGTACATTCCTTCTATACTTATTTTTTAAGAGTGTTTAACATAAGTGAATGTTGAATTTTCTCAAATGCTTTTTCTGCAACTATTGAGGTAATCATGTGATTTTTATCCTTTATTTTGTTAACATCAGATTATTTGATTTGTTACATCACATTTATTGATTTATTAATATGGAAACATCCTTTCATCCCTGAGATCCCCCATGACCATCCCTGGTCATGGCGAATAATCTTTTTAATATGCTATTGAATTTCATTTGCTAGTATTTTCTGGAGGATTTTTGTATCTGTGTTCATCAGAAATATTGGTGTATAGTTTTCTTTTTTTGTAGTGATTTTGTCTGGCTTTGCTATTAGGGTAATGCTGGCTTGGTAAAATCAGTTTGAAAATATTCTTCCATTGAAACCATTGATAAAATAAATTGAAGAAGAGACAGATAAATGAAAATATATATCATGTTCATGAATTGGAAGATTTAATATTGTTAAAATATTCATACTCCCCAAAATGATCTACATATTCAAAGTGATTCTTATCAAAATTTCAATGTCATTTTTCACAGAAATAGAAAAAAGAATACTGAAATTTCTAAGGAACTAGAAAGGATCCCAAATAGCAAAAGAAATCTTGAACAAAGCTCCCTGAATTCAAAATATATTATAAAGCTGTGGTAATCAAAATAGCATGTTATTGGCATAAAAACAGACACATTAACCAAAGGAACAGGCTAGAAAGCCCAGATACAAACTCAAGTATTTACAATCAATTAATTTTCAGCAAAGGTGTCAAAAATACATAACAAGGAAAGGACAGTGTCTTCAATAAGTGGTTTTGGAAAAACTGGATATCCACATACAGAGGAATGAATTTGGACCCTTATTTCACACCATAAACATAAATCAACTCAAAATTGATGAAAGACTTGATGAAACAAAGAATTGATGAAACTGTAAAGGTAACAGAAGACAACATAAGGGAAAATCTCCATGGCATTGTTCTGGGCAATGATTTCTTAGAAAGAATTCAAAAGCACAGGTAACAAAAGCAAAAATAGACAACCAGGATTTCATCAAACTAAAAAACTTAAAATAAATAGTGTTTTTAAAAATATAAAACCATTATGAACTGAAGAATGTTTTGGAAGATATAAAACAAGAATGAAAAATAGACAATAAGAAGCTAATATGGAGTAAAGAAAAATGGTTAACATCTCCAAAATATGGTTTACCAGGCCACAATTTGACAGATCTTACTTTATTTCTTACCTAAAAATCCACTGAACGTGAGCACCATTTTATCTGAGCTCTGTAACGTACTGCAGGTTTGACATTCCTCACCACTGTGCTTAACCCCCGTAAGATAGAACTTACCACTACCCCTTGCTTGGGCTTGATTCTGGGCTTTTGGCTTTTCCCAATAGTCTAATTCTCCAAGCTCAGACAAGTCCTAGCTGATCACAGAAATTTACATCCTTATATCTCACCAGCAATTGTATGATGGATAATAAATAAAAGTGACAGGAGGAAACAAGAGGCCAGTGAAGGATAGATTTAACTGATAGACCAACCTGGACTCATCATTGGATGGGAGAAAGGAGAAGAGACCTCAAAGGTTATCTCAAGGCAGCATTCAGGTGAGAACAAGAGTGCCAATAGAATAGGAAATAGGGCATTCATGCAACTTCAGTGTGGAGTATGGACACTGTAGAAATACGATAAAGGTAGGACTGCAATCAATTGAATAATTTAGAACAAGTAAGTTTAATAATAAGACCTTAACAAAATGTGTTCACTATGATCACTTATGAGAGACAGAGAGAAAAATTGGGTGCTTTAACTATCATTGTAGTCAGGAAGAATTGTACTATCGTTGAGGTAGTAGAACACTAGAAGATACTTGTGCACATGTAGCCACAGGCCATTCTCTTATATATTCTCTCAGTGTAAAGAGATACTGAAATAAGCCAAAATGAAGGGGTGGGAGATATAACGGAAGCCACTCTGGAGTCATAATCTGATCCTGAAAACTTCCAGTGGCAGATTTCCAAAACTTATTTGGAAGCATGACTATCTATAGAAGCCTCAAGAGAATCTTCTAATAAACTTTTAAGAAACATTTAGAATAATTTTGGATTTAAGAAAAATTGTAAACATAATACAGAGAATTTCCTCATACCCGACACCTAGTTTCTCTTATTATGAACAACTTATGTCAGCATGGTACATTTTTCACAAATAATGAACCAATTTTGATACATTTTTATTAAAAGAAGTCCATAGTTTGCTCAGATTTTCTGAACTTTTGCCTAATATTCTCTTTTTATACTCTTTCTAATGTAATACAACATTATATTTAGTTGTCATATCTCCTTAGGCTGCTCTTGGCTGTGACAGTTTCTCAGAATTTCCTTTTTTTTTGATGACCTCGACAGTTTTGAGGAGTAGTGGTCAGGTATATTATAGAACAGCCCTCACATAGAATTTGTGTGATGTTTCCCCCATGAATAACCTGGGGTTATGTATTTTGGGAAGAGAATCACAGAGATAAAATGCCATTTTCATCAGTCCTATCAAGGGGTCTCAAATATTAATATATACTAAGATTTATGATTGTTGATTTTAATGTTGGTTACTTGGATAGGTAGTGGTTTTCAGGTTTCTCCATAGTGTAGTTACTTGCCCCCCTCTTTTCAGATTGTACTGTTTGGAAGGAAGTCACTATGCAAAGCCGACACTTAAAGTGTGAAGAGTTGTGTTCTACCTCCTTGAAGGTGGAATATCTACATACATTTTTGGAATTATCATTCCTTCTTTGCTTATATACAGTCATGTATCACTTAACAATGGGGATATGTTCTGAGAAATGTGTCGTTACACAATTTCATCATTGAGCAAACATCATAGAGTGTATTTTCACAAACATAGATTGTATAGCCTACTGCACACTGAGGCTGTATGGTATGGCTTATTGCTCCTGGGCTACAAACCTGTATAGCATGTTACTGTACTCAATACTGTAGATGATTATAATACAGTGGTATTTGCTTATCTAAACATATCTACATATAGAAAAGGTGCAATAAAAATGTGTTATAATTTTTTCACAAAATGTCGCCATCAGTGAAGTGAAATTACAAGCCTCAGAATGAAATAATTTATTTTTACCACATATTAGTGTCAACAAACAAAAAAGGCAAAAAATTCAAAATATTAATGAACAAAAGAAAAAAACACAATTCACTCAAAAGACAAAGCTTTGTGTAAAAAATGCTTAGTCTTATAAATAATTAGGAAAATCCAAAACAAAGTAATCTTGAGGGATCATTTCACATACTTTAAATTACCAATGTTTCAAATGTGTGATGACTCTAAGGAATTTTTGGTATGGTTGAATAATTCTACTGGAGTTAAGAATTTGTAAACATTTGTTGGATAGGAAATTGGAAGTTGATAATACTGAACGATAATGACCCAACTACTCACATCTGAGCAAAGACTGCAGAGAAATTGTAACTCATCTGCCCAAATCAATATATGCAAGCGTGATCATTAGAGAGCAGTTTGTAACAGCAAAAGTTGTAAATAATTTAGTCACTGTAAGTAGATTGATGAATAATTTGAGTATTTTATGATAAATTTTTAAAAATGTGGTATAAAAGAGAAAAAATGGTATACTTGTACAGGCAATTTGACTATAATCTTTGGAACCATTGTCTTATATGTGGTCCATTGTTGAGCAAAACACTATTATCTGGTACATGATTGTGTATTAAATAAATAATTTACTTATATCATTATGGACTCACAGATGTTTATTTCACATTGGTTTAAAATCCAATACTACTTTATACTGTTGTTCAAATTACATGCAGCATTGGTCATTGGGAGTTCTTTTAGTTGGCTCCTGTGTCTATTTGACATACATCCATCATTGTGGGATCTTTTGTTTGTCTGTTTGTTTGTTTTTAGTATTCTTATTTTCTGACACCACAAGATACTTCAGATTCATTTTGTGTGTTTCCTGTCCCAGTCCTAGAATCAGGCATTTCCATAAGGATCTCTGATTCTTTTCATTGGACAATAATATTAAAAACAAGATCTAAGCACTAGGTAATCCTTGTTACTGGGTATCCTTTCTTCTTGGCCCTCTCGGCTGGTAGACCAAGGAAACACAGTCACGCCTTGGTATCCATGGGGAACTGGTTCTGCAACCCCCTGCAGATACCAAAATCCGTGGATACTCAAGTCTCTTATATAAAATGGCATAGTATTTGCATATAACCGACACACATCCTCCTATATATTTTAAATCACCTCCAGATCCTTATATTAATAATATCTAATGCAGTGCCTACACATCACTTTATTTGCATGGATTCAACTTTGTACTCTGAACAGAGCAAATTCAAGTTTCGATTTTTGGAAACTTGTGGAATTTTTCTTTTCTCAAGTATTTCAAATCCATGGTTGCTTGAATCCCTAGATGCAGAACTCATGGATTTGGAGGGTCAAATGTATATGTGGGTATACTAACACATGTATAGATGTGGAAAATATGTATTTCTATATTGAACCATATATATCTATATTCGGCTAAACATGAATTCATACTGATATTTCCAACTCTAATCCATTGCAGACTTCTCCCCTACATATCTGTAACCTTCTACTCCAACAGTGAGAAACCTGGTTCTTACTATCTGCCATCCACTTACTTAATTGTTCTATTCCAGTATGCATAAGGAACAGTTTCATATTTGTTAAGCTGTGCCACTGCAGAAAAAATAAACCTTTATCAACTAGAGTACAGTGCTCATGTAGAGTTTCTTTCACCTTTAGTCTTTCAGGCTCCACTTATTTCCAGAATTACTTAGGTCAGGAACTTTTCCCCTATTCCTTGCCATGAGGTTGTTTCATTTGTTTGTAATACAGTTAGATTCTTTTGTCATCGTCTGAATTCTATTGAACTCTTAGATTTCTGTAAGTGTGAATACTTTTAAAAAGTTCATTCTTTGTGCTGTGAAGTTCTGTCGGTTTTGACAAATGCATAGTGTCACACATCCACCATTATGACATCACACAGAATAGTCTCACAATTCTATAAATTCCCCTGAGCTTCATATCTAAAACAGTAACAATCACTGATTTATTTATCATCTCTAGAATTTTGCCTTTGCTATAATGTCTTAAAAATGGACAGCTAGAGCCTTTTCAAACTTTCTTCTTTCACTCAGTAATAGGAATTTAACATTCGCCCATGTTTTGTAATGGCTTAATAGCTCATTAAGTTTTTATTACTGAATAGTATTCCATTGTATAGATATACCTCAAACCATTTATCCATTCATCTATTAAGGACATCTTCATTGCTTCTGGTTTTGGTGATGACAAATAAAACTGTTATAAATATTTGTATACAGTTTTTGTATGGACATAAGTTTTCACCTCAATTGGGTAAATATCTAGGAGTATGATTGCTGGATTATATAGTAAGGCTATATTTAGCTTTATAAGAAGCTACCAAAGTGGCTGTGCCATTTTGCATTCCCAGCAACAATGAATGAGAGTTTCTGTTATTTGACATCCTCCCCAGCATTTGGTATTTGCAGGTTTTAGGTTTTGTTTTAATTTTAGCCATTTTAATAGGTGTATAGTGGTATCTTATTGTTTGAATTTGAAATTCCCTAATGGTACATATTGAGCATATTTTCATGTGCCAATTTGCCATCTGTGTATCTTTTTCGATTTAGTGTACAGATCTTTTGCCCATTTTAAAAATTGGGTTGTTTGTTTTTATATTAATGAGCTTAAGAGCTCTTTACATATTTGGGTCATAAGTTTTTTATAGCATATGTTTTGCAAATATTTTCTTCCAGTCTCTGGTATGTCTTTTCATTCTCTTAACAAGAATTTTCACTGAACAGAAGTTTTGAATTTTAATAAAGTCCAACTTATCAATATTTTTTCTTTCAAGGACAGTGCTTTTGGTGTTATATTTAAAACTTCATTGGCAAACCCAAGGTCACCTAGGTTTTCTCAGCATTTTTTTAATAAAGAGTTTTATTGAAATATGTTAAATAATATAGAGCATTAAGGTACACCTATCTTAAGCTTGCAGCTTAATGAATTATTATGGAGTGAAGACATCCACTTAACTACAAACTAGCTCAATATGCGGCACTATGCTGTATATAGTATAATAGATCTCCATAACTTCTTTATATTGCATAATTGAAATTTTGTATGCTTTATCCATTGCCTGCCCATAACCTCCTCCCTCAACACCCTAGCAACCACTATCCTACTCTGCTATTATGATTTTGAGAAGCATAGATTCCACATATAAGTGAGATCATGGAGTACATGACTTTCTTTGTTTGGCTTATTTCATTCAGTGTAATATTTTCAAGGGTCATCCATACTGCTGCAAATGGCGGTATTTTTTTAAGGCTGAGTAATATGCCTTTGTATTGATATAGCACATTTTCTTTATCCTTTTATCTATCACCAGACATTTAGATTGCCTCCATATCTTAATTATTGTGAATAATGCTGCAATTAACTTGGAAATGCAGATATCTCTTTCAGATCCTGATTTCAATTCCTTTGAATATATATCCAGAAATGGGACCATTGGTAGTTCTATTAATATTTTTAAATTTTTTGGAATCTCCATACTGTATTCCATAATGGCTGCATTAGTTTACATTGTCACCAACAGTGCACAAGGGTTCTCTTTTTTCAAATTTTTGCTAACACTTGTTATTTTTTATTGTTGCTGTTGGTAATAATAGCCATTCAAGCAGATATGAGATGATATCTCCATTGTGGTTTTGATTTGCATTTCCCTAATAATTAGTGATGTTCAGTATCTTTTCATATACGCATTGGTCATTTGTATGTCTTTTTTGGAGAAATGTTTATTCAGTTCCTTTGATCATTTTTGATCGGCTTATTTGGTTTTGGTTTTTGTTTTTGTATTTTTGCTATTCAGTTGTATGAGTTCATTGTATATTTAGGGTATTAACTCCTTATCAGATATGTGGTTTGAAAATATTTTATCCAAATCTAGGTTGCCTTTTTATTTTGTTTACTATTTCCTTTGCTGAGAAGAAGATTTTTAGTTTCATGCAATCACATTTGTTTTTTTTTTATTATATTGCCCATTGTTTTGATGATGTATCCAAAGCATCATTGTCAATACCAATGTCAAGAGGCCTTCCCGCTATATTTTCTACTATCAACTTTTATACTAAAGTTAAAAGTGATTTACACACCACTGTTACAGTAATAAACTATTCTGAATATGACTATATACTCACTTTTACCAGTGAGTTTTCTGTCTTCATATGTTTTGATGTTGCTGATTTGTGTCCTTTCATTTCAACTTGAAGAACACAACTTGCATTTCTTTTAAGTCTGGTCTAGTCTTGGTGAACTCCTGCTTTTGTTTGTCTGAAAAAGTCTTTATCTCTCCATTTCTGAAGAACAAATTTTCTGGGTATAATATTCTTGATTGAAAGGCTTCATTTTGTTTTCATTTTTATTTCAAGACTTTTAATATATCATCCCACTCTATCCTTGCCTGTAAGGTCTTTACTGAGAAATCTACTGATAGTCTTATAGAAATTTCCTTGTATGTAATGAGCTGTTTTTCTCTTGCTGTTTTTAAAATTGTCTATCTGTCTTTGTTAACAATTTGAATATAATATATTTTGATGATAAATTTTTAATGCTCAAACTATTTGACGTTTTTTTGTGGGAGGATTTTTAGAACTGGATATTCATTTCCCTTTCCAGATTTTGGAAAGTTTATACCTTTATTTCTTAAATAAGCTTTCTGGCTTTTTCTTTATCCTGCTCCTTCTAGAACATCTATAACATGTATATTGTTTTGCTTGATGGTGCTCCACAAATCATGTGTACTTTATTCACTTTTTTAAAAAATTATCATTTTTTTATTTCTTTGACTGGATAATTTCAAATGTTCTGTCTCCTTTGTTGCCGATTCTTTCCTTTGCTTGATCATGTCTGCTGTTGAAGCTCTCTATCGAATTTTTCAGTTCAGACATTGCATTTTTTGGCTCCAAAATTTGTTTGGTTCTTTATGTTTTCTGTCCCTTTGTTAAACTTCTACTTTTGTTCACATATTGGTTTCTTCATTTCACTTCGTTTTATTTTGTTCTTTTGGTGGTATCATATTTCAGTGATTCTTCATGCCCCTTCAATATTTGTGTTGCTGTCTTGATGTTTGAAGGCTCTTTTTCTCTGTTTTGATTCCCCATGAACATTAGAATTTTTATTCTAATTCTGTGAAAAATGATGTTGGTATTTTGATAGGAATTGCATTGAACCTGAACCTGCAAATTGCTTTTGACACTGTGGTCATCTTAACAATTCAAGACAGCACTACTGAGGTGGCTACTAAGATCCACAGCCGCTGTTGGTGTATGTGATGAGGGAGCTCAGCAGGCTGTACACAGAGATATGTAGAGCACTGCACACAGGGAGACATATAGAGTGCTGGGGACATGCTTAGTCTGTTTGAGTGGCTCCTCAGGAAAATTGTTCTGTGAGGTTCATGAGAAGCCCTCTTGGTGGAGTCTGCAAACTGGTTAGCAGGATTCATTATCAGCTGTTGTGAACTGTGCACCAGGTGCTATGCATACACTTCTCTCTTTCCTGCTTCTACTTGCCCTACACAATTCATGTGTCATACCCTCAGCGTTTTGCGTGGAGCAAGAAAGAAGTGGGCCTCCTGGGATGTTTCTTACTGCTTTTACTTTATCCTATGGGAGAAATTGCACAAGGAGGGGACTTCTCTCTACCAAACTGTGCTACCTTGGAAGACATAATCATGAATAAAGGGAATCTAGACTTCTTACTCTCTTTAATGCATTCACTCCTGGATTTTTTGCTCTGCCAGCATGCTAGAACCTCAGCTAGACTCCACATCCCACGGACTTGTTTTCATCTATGGGTGGTTGCCAAAATTGGTGTTTCTATGAGGGGATGAGAATTGGAGACTTCTATTCTTCCATCTTGCTGATGTTACTACACTGTATTTCTCATTAACATTTTAAAATCTGTAGAATCTACAGTTATGCTATCATTTTAATTACTGATATTGGTAATATGATCTTTCTCTCTTTATTCCTCATGTTCTATTTTGCTATGGGTTTATCAATTTATATAATCTTTTCATAGAAATAATATTTGGCTTTTTAAATTTTTTTCTCTTTTATTATTATACCATTATAATTTCTTTTCTCATTTCTCTTATGTTTTGTTTTCTGACTTCTTATGATACATGATTATAAGGTGTATTTTAAGACTTTCTTATTTTATAATATGTCAATTTAAGCTATAAATTTTCCTCTATGCTTTAGTGACTTTCCAGTTTTAATATGCTATATTTTAATTATTATTTGAGTCACAATATTTCTTTTCTTTCTTTCTTTTTTTTTATTTGAGAGAGTGTCTCACTCTTTCATCCAGGCTGGAGTGCAGTGGTGCAACCATGTCTCACTGGCTCACTGCAGACTCAAACTCCTAGAATCAGGTAATCCTCCTGCCTCAGCCTCCTGAGTAGCTAGTTCAACAGGTGTGCATCACCACATCCAAATATTTTTATTTATTTATTTTTTTGTAGAGACAGGGTCTCACCATGTTGCCTGGTCTGGTGTTGAACTCTTGGCCTCAGGTGATCCTCCCACTTTAGTATCCCAAATTGCTAGGATTATAAGCATGAGCTATTGTGCCCAGCCAATCTGAATCAAAATATTTTCTAATTTTCATTGTGATTTATTCTTTGGCCCATGATTTATGTAAACATGTTTTCTTAACATTCAAGAATTTGAAGATTTTATTTCTAGATTGATTCCACTATGGTAAAAATATATACTCTGAAAGATTTCTAATTTTTGAAATTTGTGGAAGTGTTATTAAGGCCCACCATATGCTCTGTTTTGGTAAAGATTATATATGCATGGTAAAAGATAATACATTCTGGAGGTTTGGGGTGTAGTGATATATGTGTGTGTATATATATATATATATTCACACACACACATACATATATACATAGGATGACATTTGTTTATTATTTTATGAAAGTCTATAACTCCACTGATTTAGTTATCTTCTTATCAATTACTGTGAGAGAAATGCTAAAATCTCCAACTATGAATTGTATTTGTCAATATTCTTTTACTCATATCATTTTATACAGCAAATTACATATCGTATATATTTATGTCTATGTTATAAATCTTATTAGGGGCAAAGAAATTTATGTCTTTAATAATTTGTACTTGAATTAAGTCTTTAATCAGTATGACATCTTTCCCTTTGTATTTTAATTCTTTATTTTAGTGTGGTACTATTGATAGTACATTTTTTTTTGTTTTTCTAAAAAGTATTTTACCATTATTTTTGAAATATAGAATTCTAGGTTAACAGATATTTCATTTCAAAACTTGATATTGTTTTACCTTGTATTGTTGTGTCAATCTTACCATTGCTCCTTTGAAGTTAATAAGCTCTCTTTTTTTTCAGGTTACTTTTAAGAGTTTTACTTTTTTTTTTTTTTTTTTTGAGACAGAGTCTTGCTCTGTTGCCTGGGCTAGAGTGCCGGGGCCTCAGTCTAGCTCACAGCAACCTCAAACTCCTGGGCTCAAGCCATCCTCCTGCCTCAGCCTCCCGAGTAGCTGGGACTACAGGCATGTGCCATCATGCCCGGCTAATTTTTTATATATATATATGTATATTTTTAGAGTTGTCCAGATCATTTCATTCTATTTTTTTAGTAGAGACGAGGTCTTGTTCTTGCTCAGGATGGTCTCGAACTCCTGACCTTGAGAGATCCACCCGCCTCGGCCTCCCAGAGTGCTAGGATTACAGGCGTGAGCCACCGCGCCTGGCCAGATTTTTACTTTTTGATTACTGCAGTTTTACTACAATGTCCTTAAGTGTAGATTTCTTTCTGTTCATTCTGCTATGATTTGCAAAGCTTCTTGAATTTCGTCTTGAGGGTTTTCATTAGATTTTATGAAATTCTTAGCCTGTAACTCTATAAACATCTTTTCTGCCCTATTCTTTCTCTCTTTTCCTTCTGAGATTTCAAATATACATATTTAGACTTTTTGCCGTGCCTTAATTTTTTTCCTTTCTATATTTCTCTTTGTGTTTTAACCTGCCTGAAACACAAATCCAAATTTGTGTTTTGACTAAATCCAAATTTCACAGAACAAATTTTTCAATTCTGTAATTACTTAAAAAGGAACAGGTTTCCCGCCCCTTTTGGGGCATGACAGGGGAGACTGATAGGACCGACTCTTTGGGAAAAATTGCAGACTAGGGAGCTTCTCTCAAAACCAAGCTGTGTTACCTTAAGAGAGAGATGATCAGGACTAAAGGGAAACTACTCTTCTTACTCTCTTCAATACGTCCGCTCCTAGATATTTTGCTCTATCAGAGTACTGAAACCTAAGCTGTACTCCATCATCCCACAAAACTGCTTCAATTTATGGTGGTTGCCAAAATTCATGTTTCTATGGGCGGGATGAGAACTGGAGCCTCCTGTCCCTCTACATTTCACTCTTCAGAATATTTCACTGGTTGAAAATACTCTCCTATTAGACAAAAGAAGAAGGAAATCAAAGGAAGTGAAAGAAAAAAATGGCTTTGTGGTTTTAAATAAATACAAAACAACTCTGGAAAAGAGAAATCATTTCCACAGAAGCTAATTTAGTGGGACCTTACCAAGATATTTTAAAATAGAATGGAATGGAACAGGATAGAATAGAGCATAAGCGGCATCACAACATGCAGGGACTTTGGGAGAAAGTATTTGTTCAAAAAGTTTTAAAATTCAGCTGTGTAGGTGAGTTATTTAAAGTTGGTTTCATTTCACTGAAGAGGAAGCAGACAAGGATAACTTCATTTAAGAACAGCAAGTCAAGACCTTTTAAAGAACAGAGAAAGAGGAAAGAAGATTAAATTCTCTTAGAAAAAAATTCTAAAGTGGCAAGTGAAATGCAAATTTTAAATATTCCCCAGCTAGTCAATAAATCCTTACAAATGGGTGGATCATTCATCAGAATTGAAATAAGTCCTTGAACTTTGATTTTCATTAGTCTGGGTACATGCTGTTTAAAGAATCTTTAAATTTAGGTCATCACCTGTGTTGCAAAACATCTGACAGGAGAAACAAATTACCTCCCCACAGACTCATTTCCTTTTCCTTCATTTTTCTCCATTATTCAAAATGAAGGTAACAATGACCCCCTCACTGGGTCTTCATCAAGTGTTTTTGGCTGGAATAAGTGTCTCTGGTCAAAAGAAGGGTTTAATTTCTGGAAAGGCAATTTTAGTTGTTTTGATTAGGCAATTCTATGACAAAAGAACTAGGTATTGCATCTGAGTGGAGCCAGCTGGGTTTCCATTGTTAGCTGCTGAGGTGTTTAGGAAGGCGTCTTGGGGAACTGATGACCCAGCAGGTGGGAGATGGATAGGCCAGGAGGGCAGAGTGCTCTCCTTTCAGCCAAAATTGTGATTGCTCCTATTACCAACAAGAGGGTTCATTTTGATATTTTACTAGTAGTGTAAGATTTATCACTTAGGACCATTTTGGCTAAGAAAGGGAAAAGCTAAATCATGTTCCTTAAGAGAGCATATTGACCTTCAGTTCTGAAGAGCTCAGAGTTGGCACTGGCATCAGACACAGACTGATTGGAAGGTTTGACGAATTCACCAGGACCTGGTTTCTCCTACTCTGTTTCTTCACTTGGCTCTCCTCCTCATGGATTTTCACAGCTTGAGAATCTCCTGCTCACAAAGAGTCTGAAGCAGCTTTGGCACATAATTCTTGGTCTCAGCTAGTGTATGGGAAAGTGGCAATGGTCCCTTTCTAAGGACTCCTTGCACAATTTTTTGAATCAATCGCTGTAACCTGGTGACTGGCTTTGACAGAGGTTGTATCCTCCACAGAGATCCATGCAAAGTTTGTGGGTTGTGAATCTTTTAGAGGGAAATGAAAATATTTGAAAAAAAGGGAAGATGGTGGAGTGGAGATGAGATGACTGACCAGGGACATTACCTGCCAGTTCATCTCAGAAAGATGAAAAAGAAAAACAAACAAATAGAGATCAGGTATAATTCCAAGGGAAAAGTGCCACAACCTACCCAAGATTTCACAGGAAGAAGTTTCAGGGCAGAAAAAGAAGGAGAAAGATATCAGCAGAGATCAATCTCCAAGAGGCTTGGAGTTCAGCAAAAAGCATAGGTGAGTTTGTTTGTTTCTCCTTCCCTCATATCTCTGGCAGTCAGCAGGCTCCCAAGCTGCTAGAGAGCCTCTCTCCCCTCACAAGACCCAAAGCTGCTGCCACCAATGAACTGGAGCTTCTTGAGGACAAAGCACCAGGCTGCCAGCTCCTTTGGGATGCTTCTGGTTACCACAGACTGAGCCAAGATGGCAGGTGCCATATTGCCTCTCCACTCACTGTACGCCTTTGTCCTCCCCAGGGAGCTTCAGCCCCTCAGTTTTCTTCTCGTTCATTCCCACACAAAAGTTTCCCAACTCTGTCCCAGACTGTGGAAGCCACAGGGGCTGGTGGGGCCTAAGGGATATGCATGATCCCAGAGCCTGGAAATTCCAAATGGGCAGCCTTCTGGAGAGGGGGTCAGAGATGATCAGAGTGCTAGCTTTTCTCCATTGAGACTCTTCTCCTCCTCTTCCCCCAACCTGCCCACAGCTGCCGAGAGAGACAATTGAGCTGGGGCTCTCTGGAGCAGCTCCTTCCCCTCTGTTGATGGATCCACCATACTAGGTCTTCCACAGAGAGTGGGACTAAAACTTTCCTCTTAAAGACCTGCAGAGAACTAAGGGGTGCTCATATTGTGAGCTTCCTGCTCATCAGACTTTCCTGGTGCTGCTTGCTCAGCTGCTCCATCAGAGTAGGGCACACCCCAAAGCAGAGGGACATCAAACCTGCTCGAGCACACCATAGGCAACTCAGGACCACCACACCTCTCACTGGCACAGTCAAGGATTGATCTTCAAGAACCCAGAGATAGGCTCACAGGTCATATCCTGTACCCTCAGGACTCAATCATGTTGCTTGGGGACACAGAGGGGAGATTTGTGACCTCATCTCAGGAGGTGAGGGAGCCCTCATAGGCAGAAATGAAAAGAAAGTTCAGCATGTGTACCAGCTACATCACACTTGTGGAGCAATCTTCCCCATACAGGAAAGCCATACTCTCAGCCCAGGGCGGGATCCTGGACAGGGAAGCTCCCAGCCCACAGGGCCATTGCTGTGGATCTGGGCTGGTTTGGGCTCCTGCCTGCTGGCAAACTCCGGAGGGAGGCCAAAGAGCAAGAGACAGGGGAAGAGTGTGAAATCCACTCCTGACAGCCAGATTATGAATTTCACATGGCTCTCCCCCACAAGCAGACTTTCTGGCTGGGTGAAGCCACTTTAGCCCTTCTCTGGAAGATTTCCCCAGAAGACTGGGATCAGACCTTTGACCCCTGCCAAAACGGCTACTTTATCAGCTTTTGTGGAGCCTGAGGGCAGGCTCACCCAACTCAGCCCTGCCCAGCCTCACTCTCTTACCTGCCTCTGCTGTGGTGGAGAATAAGGACTCATCTGGAAGTTCCAGGGTCCCATCAACTGCTTGGGGCATTCAAGTGCTTCTCTTGAGGACCAAGAGCTGGTCATGGGTCCCCAAAATAACACTGAAGTCTGTTCCTTCTGGTAAGCACCACCCACTGACAGGGAGGTCAATTTACATGCCCTTTACAGCATTTACTGACTCAGTCATACAGTGTGTGGTCAATTCTTACCCATGAGCACCACCTATTGTCTCAGAGATTAAACTGGGTATGCCAATATAATTCATACTATTAAGAAGACAATGCAGGTAGGGACAGAAAAAGGATCTCAAAGACCTCCGTCCTCCATCATCAAAGAAAGACAGGGAATCTGTCCACACATATAGTTCATCACTCCTCCAGCCTACAAACAACTACCAATTGAGAAAACCACCACACTAAGGATGTCTATAACCAAGGCATTCAGCCAGAACCTAGATTGCTATCAAACACCCACAAGCAAAACCCAAGGATCTTACCCAACATATGCCATGGACATGCTCTTACAAGTGTGTGTGGGGGAAAGCCCCAGATAAACAAAAGTAAATCCAAAAATAAAAAGTGACAGCTACTCCAGATGAGAAGGAATAAGGGCAAGAACTTTGAAAATATGAAAAATCAGAGCAAAAGGACACCCCCAAAGGGGAACACTAACTCTCTAGAAATGGTTACCAACCACAATGAAAATATTGAAATGACAGGTAAAGAATTCCAAATATGGATTATAAGGAGGCTCAATAAAACCCAAAATAAAATGGAAAACCAACTCAAAGAAACCAGAAAAAGGAAAGATGGAATGAAAGGTGGTTAAACACACACACGCACACGTGCACACACGCACACGTGCGCACAACCACACACACACATGCACACACGGCAAAAATAAATATCCACTTTATATGGTAGTTTGGTTACTTAGCCATGGTGTAATATCTTCCTGAGGTAAAATTGTGATTTTTGTTTGTTTTCCCATTTCTTTCTTATTACATCTTTGAATGGATTATATAGCTTTGGGGAAAATGTGGAGAATGTGTGAGTAATCTTTTGCTCTGAAGGAAAGGGAAAAAGAGCATTACCATACATGGATGACTACCATTATTTTCTTTACACTCAAATGGTCTACCACTGAGCTATACTGAGCTACTGCATATGTTAATTAGTTTCATTTTGCCATTCCATAAATGGCATACATATTTTAAAATATCATGCTGTACACAATAAATATATAGAACTTTTATGTTAATTAAAAATAAATAGGACCAGGCACAAGGACACATGCCTGTAATTCCAACACTCTGGGAGGCCAAGGTGGGAGGACTGCTTGAACTCAGGAATTCAAGACCAGCCTGAGCAAGAGCAAGACCCCATCTCTACTAAACATAGAGAAATTAGCCAGGCATCGTGGTGCACATCTATAGTCCCAGCTACTTGGGAGGCTGAGGCAGGAGGATCGCTTGAGCTTTAGAGTTTTAGGTTGCAGTAAACTATGATGCTGCCACTGCATGCTACCCTGAGGGGTGGGGGGGGGGACAGAGTGAGACTCTGACTCAAATAAATAAATAAAAGTTTATTCACTGTATTTAAGACACACAAATAGATACTAAAATAATACATTGAATATCTGTGATTTCAGAACCCTAATAAAAAATAAATATTGCCAGTAAAAGTAAATACTCCTTGGAACCCTCTCCAATATTCTTCCTGCCTTTCTCAGAAAAACACTGTCTTGAATTTAGTGATTTTTATTCCTATTCTTTTATTTATATTTTAAATAAAACTTGTATGAATCTCTAAGAAACATGAAGTATAGTTTTGCATGTTTTTCATACATATATGGTCATATGTATTTTATAATTTTTTTCTCAATTATGTTTTATAGTGTGTAGGTCTAGTTCTTTCATTTTGCTATTGTGTGTATTCCATTTTTTGATGTTTGAATATATCATAATCTATTCATTCTCCACATGATGCACATTTGCACTGATTCCAGATCTTGCTGTTAGGAATAATATTGTTATGAGTGTTTTTCTATATGTTTGCTGGCATAGATGTTCAAGAACACTTCAAGGGTATATACCAAGAAGTGGAATTGCCAGCTCAGGGAAGTTGTGCAACTTCAATCTTACGTTACTGTCAAATTGTTTTTCAAAGAAGTTGTACCAATTTACATATTCACTGGCAAAGTCTAAATATCCCTATAGCTCTATATCCTTGCCAACATACAATATCATCAGCCCTTTTAAAATTTTTTGCCAGCAAAATGAATGTGTTTGTGATTTTAATTTTAATTTTCAAAATTACTTATGAGATAGATCATTTTGTCATATCTACATTGGTTATTAAAACTTCTGTGAATTTTCTGTTTATATCTTTGCTGCTCTCCCCAGGTTATTTAACTTCTTAGTGCTTTATAATCTGTAGTGCTTTTTTAATTTTTAATTTTAATTATTATGGATACATAATAGTTGTGCATATTTATGGGGTGTATGTAGTGTTTTGATGCAGACACAATGCGTAATGATCAAATCAGAGTAATTGGAATATCCATAACCTCAAGCATTTATCATTCCTTTGGATTAGGAACATTCCAATTCTATCTTTTTAGTTATTTTGAAATATACAATATTACATATTTATTATGTCTTTTTTATTGGAGGGGGTGTTTATATATGTTGTAAATATTCTTTTTTAGTTTTTAAATTGTCATTGCATAAGAATGTATTTCTTAATAAACAAAAAATTTAATTATAATGTTATTGAAATTACTTCATATTTTTTGCTTGTTGTGTCCAAGTTAAGCAATTCTTTCTTACCTTAGTTTAACAGGGTATTTTTCTATATGCTCCCCAGGCTTTCCCCATTGCTAGGTGAACCTCATGGTGATACTTCCACAGAAGAAGAAAGCCCATCTCAAAGAGAGAGATGGTTGGAAACTCGTTCTAAATTTGCTATGTCTATAAATCTTTTCCAAATAAATAAGCTACACCAAGAAAAAATGATTTCTTTTGGAAAAATCCTTCATTCCCTATAAGATGCCTGTGGAATCTTGAATAGCAGGAGTGCCCCATCCCAGCTGCATATAATGCAGCTGAAGGGCACTGGAGAAGGCCCTGGGTGCAGGTTCAAACACCCACAAACCTATGCCTGAGTATTTTTTTGTTTTTTTTTTTTTGAGGAGTTCTGGCTCTTTCACCCAGGCTGGAGTGCAGTGGTGCAATCATAGCTCACTACAGCCTTGAACTCCTTGGCTCACATGATCCTCCTGCCTCAGCCTCCGGAATAGTTGGGACTACAGGCATGTGCCACCGTGTTCACCTTTCCTGAGCATTTTATGCATCTTTTCTTAACCCCCACCCCTCCACACACCCATGTCCAAGTTGGCAGTCTGGTCCGTGCTGTTGAGTGACCCACACTTGAGTGGCTGACAACTACCCCTCTGTATGATTCTCAATTTGAAGCCAAAACACTAATGCCTACTAACCCCACCTAAGATCAGGAACCTTTCTCTCTCTCTCCCTCTCTCTCTCTCCCTGTTTCTCTCCCTCCCTCCCTCCCTCTCTCTCTCTCTTTCAAGTCAGAAATATTTTCATCTACCAACCAGAAAGTATTCTGAATATGAAATGTGTAAGGTAGCTGCGTTTATCCCTGACCTAATTTTGAAATCATTTTAATTCAAGAACTTTTTTCCAGCATTATTCTTATGGCCATTTGAGGCATTGGGGCAGTGAAGTAAAGAAAGAAGTCATTTGGGCTACCAGGAGCTAGCACATGTTGTCACCTAGTTTAAGCCTACCAACACAGGGGAGGAAGCTCTGGGCTGTGCCAGTCTTAGATGAGACTGTAGGACTTAGGCTCTTTTTTAAATTGCAATAAAATCTCCATTCTCCTCCCAATCCCTGCTCCCTCTCCCATCACTGTAACAACTCACGTCTCATAACAAGTAATCAGATCCCGCGTTGTCTCAGTCTACTCACTGCACCACCAATCAGTATGTGAATGGCCCAGGTGCCTCTGGAGGTTTCCTGACACTTCAACATGTGTCCTAGATCTCCAAAGACCAGCACGCTTGCATTTGCAAAGAACCCTCGAGTAGAGAGACAGGCTCAGGTCAGTGGGAGGAATTAACCTGATGTGACAGTAAACGTTCTCTCCATGCAATGACAGTCAGCATTTCAGTTTCTGTTTTTCTCATTTTCAAAAAAAATTTATACAAAATTGAGCAATATCCCAGTGACTTGTTTCATAATTCAAACAACTGATTTTATAAACTATCGTATATCAAGCTCTTCATATTTTTCCCTCTTGGACATCAGGATGAAGAAATTACACTGGAATTCTTTTGTGGGGATCATGCCCCTCTTTTTCCCTTTCCTCTTTCCCTATGCTATGTTTTCCCCTTTAATTTAATAGCTTCTATTGCAATAATAAATGTGTTTGGGGTGGGTGGGGTTGTGATGGTTAATTTTATGTGTCGACTCAAGTGGGCCACAGGTGCCCAGGTTTTAGGTCAAATATTACTCTGAGTGTTTTTATAGGATTTTCTTGGAACAGATTAGCATCTAAAAAGTGGAGTGAGTAAAGCAGATGGCTCTCCTTAATGTGGGTGGGCCTCATCCAATCAGTTGGTGGTCAAAATGGAACCAAAAGGCTGACCCCAGGGGAAGAGGGAATTTTTCCCGCCCAACGGTCTTTGAGCTGGGACATCAGGGTTTGTTTGTTTGTTTGTTTCCTCTGCTTTCACACTTGAACTGAAATATCAGCTCTTGTTGGGTCTTGGGCCTGCTGGCTTTCTGACTGCAACTTACAGGATCAGCTCTCCTGAGTCTCCAGCTTGTTGACTGTAGATCTTGAGACCCGTCAGCCTCCAAAATCGTGTAGGCCAATTTCTTATAATGCGCGCACACACTCACCCTATTGGTCCTGTTTCTTGGTGGAACCCTGACTAATAAAGGACTGTTGTCACTCAAAGCTCCAAGTGAGATCATGGGGTCTTTTCAACCTTGAAGAAAGTCATACTTATTTTAAAGGCTGTTATACTTTTCAAAAAAGAAAGACCAAAAATTCTTTCAAAAGTCCTTTTCCTTTCATGCTGGCTATCCAAGGCAATTCATTTTATTTTGATTGTGCACTTTCCTTTGCTCTGTCTCAGCTTTAGAAAGGTGGATGTTCACCTCCCTGGGAGAGTCTTTGTCTAGCTCTGCAGAGCTTTGGCACCATTAGTCTGATCTCTTCCTTTCTTACAAAAAGCAGCATGCGTTGGCCCGTTGGGGAGGAGCTGGTCACAGGTAGAAAGGGCACACCAGCTACTCTTCCTCCAGAGAGAGTTGAGGTGAGTATTGCTCTCCAGAAAAGCATGTAAAGTCTCTATAACCACGATCATGACCACGAAGTCTTCTGCCTGCCATGGAAACACTGTTTGTACTCACTTCTGCCTGGCACGGAAACACTGTTTACACTCATTTGCATCTCTGCCATTTGGTAAGACTGTGGTTTTCTACCTGGAAGCAAATCTGAACTCAATCCACACAGGGAGAGCACACGGCATGATGCTAGGTGAACGGTGAGAGGTTGAAGAGTGGGGGATTGAATGGTGAGGCATTGAAGAACAATGAGATTGGATGGGAGGAGAGGGGAGATCTCAAGACAAACAGATTCTCACTGAGTCTGCTCAGTCCTTCAGCAAACCATCCCAGATGATGTCCTGTGTCAAGATGGAAGAAGAGCATTTGAGCCCTAAAAGGGAACATTTGGGATCTCAGATATGAGCTGCATGACCAGGTCCGGGGCTGGTCCTTGTGCCTGATGTAGAACCTTTGGAGTTACATGCAGTTTTCATGAGCCAAGTCAACACCCAGAATCACAACCTAAGAGAAAACTTTTGTGGATGATACACTCTACTTAGATTTAAGAAAATTCTCACTCATTCTTTTCTGTAGTGTTTTTCCAGTGTTATTCATTAGGTCCTGGAGGGCCAAACCTTTGCAAACTGTGATTCTAAAACTCAGAAAACACAATGATTTCTGGAGTCAGGGTGATCCGGAAAGGTCAACAAGTTGAGAATGGGTCCCAAGAGTGGTTCTTCCTGAAGTAATTTCCTTCTCTTCACTTGAAACTTTCTGACTTTTCACCCTTTTATGGGTCTCAGATTCCAGGAAACCTAGTTTCAATGATCTGCACTCCACCTCTACTTTTTTACTTAAAGAAACAAAGAAAGTGTTGCAGATCTCCTATATATAAAGGAATCAACATCCTATTTAAAATAGTGATTAAAATTCCAACCACAGATAAACCCGGATCTTTGGATTTGATCTCGTAGGTGTCTCCTTCTCTATGGGATCTCTTTCTTCCATTCACACTTCTGTCCCTCCTTTTCATTGGCTCCCAGGAAATGTCACTTCCCCTACGTTACTTTTAACATCTGGCCCAACTATTGATGTTTTTAGAAACCTAACCTCTAAGCATATGAGACAACACTAAATTTCCAAAAAGACTTGGTAAAAGCTAAGGATGATAAAAAGAAAAGAAGCATAGAGAAGATACAAAGTAAATTTAAGTCATTGAACTATCATTCTTCATTCAATCCTTTATTCAATCAACAAGCATTTATTGAGCACTTACTAAGTGGCAGGATCAGAAGATACAATGATGAGCAGTTCACATCTCCTGCCTTCACAGAGCTTATAGTTTAGCAGCAGTTTGGGTTTATGTTACGGAAGTTGTGAGTCTCTCATAGCACATTCCTTTCAGGGATCTAAATTCCTCTTCACCTCTGTACGCCTTTACAAGTCAAAACAAACAAAAAGTTCAAGAAGAAAATGCTATTCTGGGACTTGGTATCTTATCCTAAATACCCAAGAGCTTCTGACTCTGATTTTCCTATGTGGCCTTCCCATGAGTTCTCACTCCTTTTCACTGTGCACAGCAGGGATTTGAATACTGGGGCTTTACATGTCTGGGGAGAGAGAGAACTGTTCCACATGTCAGGTGCAAATTTGGAACTTTATCATTAACTTAATAGATACTTAGAATCAAGACCACTGAAAGTTAGTAAAGGGAATATTAAGGTTCTCTGAAAGGAAGATTTGGGGTTGGAAAGAACAAGAGATAATTCAGTCATGAGGGAAATAGGCAAAGCTAGACCTCAGATCCAGTTCTTCCTGTGGGGTTTAATTGTTCATTGTGTGCGTGCATGTGCATGCATTATGGTAGATAAGACACTAACAGAGACCACATACACTTTCCTGTTACATATTATGGGCTGACGTTATAGATTTAAAACTGTATAAACTATGCTTTGGGGATGGAATCTGAAAAATGACTTCTTCATTTAGAGCTGCACACCTTCCTTGATCATGCTATCTACACAGGATTTTCTTTATAAATATCCAAGATATTCTAGATATTCAAAACCACGAGAGAACTGAGAATTGGGAGCTAGGAGATGATTGAACTTGGAGCACTGGGACAAGGGGAGAAGGATCATTTCAGTTCATACTTCAACGAGACAATTCTCAGAGTACCAATAAGAAGTTCTAGGAAGAATATCACCATTGAAAGTGATAACTGCAAGAACTGTTAATTACTTGAACCACAGAACAGGTTATGATTTCCATCACCCAATATATGGGGAGTGGATGTTGTTCTTGGCCAAATTATACGTGCCCTAAATAATTCTTTGGGGCCTCGGGGCAGGCGAATCTCCCTTTGTACAAACATGATGAAAGTGCACTGAATTTGCAATTTGAGATATTACTAGTACCAAATGAGGCAGATTAATGAGGTATCTGCATTTGAGGGTTCAGCACTGATTTTTTTCATCCGTTTCTCAATTATCTCTAATGGGTAGTTTAAGATGTATATTTTGTCGCCTGATACCAGGCCAGAAGAGCTGTTCTATTGAGATGGTGCCAGAGGCATGTGCCAGAGCAGACTGCAGGTAACTCATGACGGTCCCTCGGGTGGACTGCAGATGAGCAAATGTTGCATCAGAAATCATTGTTTTCTTCACTTTATTATATCTGTGTATTTTTACTTTTCAATATAGTGAATTTAACATGTCTTGGGAAATTTAAAAAAAAAAACTTTCAAAAGAGAAATTGACAAACATCTCTATCAAGGAGATGAGAAGTCTGGTGAGAGAATACACAGACTTCTCCCTTGAGAGATGGTGAAGTAATTGTGGGTGTTTACTTGAGAGAAGAAAAAACTTAGGAGGCAGCAGCATGAACTTCATAATACAAAAGGGCCAGCGACGCAGAAGAGGGATCGGACTTAGTCTACATCAATCCAGAGCACGGACCTCAGGCATGCATCTTATTATAAAAATCCAACTCTCTAATAAGCAGGATTGTGCTGTAATGGGCTAAAATAGGAGTCCCAGGGAAGCAGTGAGGCCCCGACACTGGAAATATTCAAGATGATGGATGACCTTGTGGGGTAGAATGTAATATAAGAGAGGAAAACTAGCAATGGCAATAAATTAACATCTATTCTATGCTAAGACTGTTTCTATCTTGTACCATTTAACACTTGCCTCAGAGAGGTGGGGTTCCCTGTTTATGGATGAGTACGCAGAGGCCCAGGGAAACAAAGTCATTTGCCTGAAGTGACGCTGATAGAAAGTGATCAGCCAAGAGCAGAAACCGAGCTCCACTGGTCCTTCCAAAATATTTTGCTTCTGAAACAGAAGAGAAAGATAAGAAGTTGCTCTATTTGTCTGCAACTAAGCTGCCTACTAAGTCATTCTTAAGTCTAAACACTGAAGTCTTGTAATTACTGAGAGAGGACTCAGATTTAACGCTGGCCCTTATATTTTCTGGCTACGCAAGCTTTAGCAATTTCTTAATCTTCTCTGTGCCTGTTTCTTTAACTTTAAAATGGGATAATAGACATACTTACCTTGTAATTAAATTGTAAAAAAAAAAATAGCATAGTACCTGGCACATGGTATACACTCAAAAAATTTCAATAATTACTACTATTCAAAGTAATTTGGGGACTAAGAAAAGAAAATCTTCAAATACTTTTGAACAACACCTAATGTCAAATAGGAAACACCTAATCACGGACCTACTCCTGCACTGTTTGGTCAAAATGTTTGTGTCTTTTCATGAAGGCACTAGCCATGCCTCCTAGCAATTCTGTGTGCCCCCGCCCCAGCTCCCAGGGTTAGCCCCCTGCCCCTGCCCGCAGCTTCAGAAAAAATCCTGGCCAGAGTGGGCAGTGAGCAACAGCATTGCTTCTCTTGGTGGCCGTTCTGTTAGAGCCGCGGGCCACTGAGTTGGCTGCAGCCCTCAGCTTCTCCATCCAGCCGCCTTGCTGGAGCTGGGCCACATCTGGTGCCTGCCCCGCCTGGAGAAGCCCTCCTGCTCTGTGCAGCTCTTTTTATCTCCCTTTCCTGGTGTCGAGCCTTGTCTTCTATGCTTGCTAACATGCGCTAAAAAGGCTGCTACGGCAGGTTGGCCACCTTTAGACATGATAATATGATCTCATGACCATCCTCCTTGGACGTTATAATGCAGCTTCTGGGCCAATGGCTTAGGATAGTGTGTTATGGCTTTCTAGTCTCCAGTTTTGATGTTTCAGTGCAGTCTACTGACCACCATCCCTGGGATTTGGTCCTAACAAGCAGATGATCCCTGGAGTTTAACTCTGCCCATTTCTGGCTCGTTCTGTCCTCTCTCTTTGTTCCCCATCTTGTCATTCCAGCAGGCCTCGTGGCAGAGCCTGTGCGACTCATGACAAGCTGCAAAATCTAAGACTTGAGCATGCTGGCAAGTTTGATTATTTTTTCTACAACTCCAACAAATGAATGGGACAATGGAGTTATCTCTCTGTAGGATACAGTTAGGAAATGCATTTCCCTAAAAAATTGAAATGTCAGTGCAAGATAAAGCATCCAGACTTTGTTCAATTCATTAAAATTCTCTCTTATTCTTTAATTTAGTGGCAGGACATGTCAGTTGTGACCAGTGTCTCCTGGATCAATATTACACTTCAGCACTCTGTAAAAAGAGACTTACAGAGGCAAAATGTGACAATCCACAGCCTGTGGATCTCTTGTAGGGATGATTACAACAGCTAATGAGGAGAATGTCATGACGTTGCACAAGGAGAGACTATACCTGGCTACCAGGGACCCTCTAGTTTTCAGGACTACCAGGAAATGAAGAGAAAAAAACACAGTTGATGATCACTGCTCTATGTCTTGAGTTATAATTTCAGCCTTGATTGAGAAGGCTTAAAGCATAATTTCTCTAACCTTGAAGCTTAAATAGATGTCTTTAGCTCTGTTTTTTTAAACTTCCTTCTTCAAAGTATTAATTCAGGTGTCCTTGTGGACGTGCAGTAGAAGTCACAGAAAGGACACAAATCTGCATGCTCATTGTTGGAATCCAGTTGTGCCAGCACATATCACACCATGCTCTGCTCAGTTGCTGGAGTGGCTCCTCTCGGGGTGTTTAGCACTCCTCCGAGGAAAAGGTAAAAGAGAGACTGAAGATGAAGACCTGCCCTGAGCCTGGGCTTCTTTGACCAAGAGGATGAGAATAAATCCCTTTCTCTTAACTCCAGACACAAAAGTAAACAAGAAGAAACATTATCCTCCTGGAAAACAAGGCTTGGAAAATAAGTTTTGGTTAGGATTTGTAATTCAGGGCATCACGCAGGCATTTTCTTTCATAGTACCCTCAGTTCTGAATAAAGGCATCTCAAGTCCCCAGGGAGAAACTGAAAGACTTAATCAAATGCAAGAGGATTATTCCTGGTTTTCACTCTAAATATCTGAGCACAAAGCTGAGCTCGTGTCTGAGTCATAGTGGTGTATTCCCGGTGCAAGCGAGCCACCACCATGTCAGAAGGACAGCAGAGTAACTTTAGTGATGGAGACCAAATGATGCTGAGAAGGAAAGCAAGTGAGTGCGTGGAGAGCAGATCATTAGAACAGAGGAGCCATAAAAATGTCTCTATGCTGGTGGTACGAAATCAGCACAGGATGTGGAAGCCTGACCTAGGGCAAGAGAGGGACCTTTGCTTCTTGAACTTTAACTCAGTTACTAATAAAAATGTGATATCAGGTCACATTAGTTTAGTGGTGACCTATATGTATCAAAGGCCCCTATTAAGTAATTCTGTGTATTAAGTGACCTTGCACTAACACACCTCCAGGAGTACCAGTGGAGCAGGAAGATGTTAATTACTACAACAAGAAAGCGTGACTGTGCCAGGTCACCTGCTGGAAACTCAGCTCCATTTGCCTCCTCCCGTGCTGTCTCCTATGGCTACAAGCCTGGGAGCTGCGTTTCCCAACCAGCGGGGCTCTGGTTTAGATTCTGCCAACGAGAGACTCACATGAGGGATGGAAAGTGGAAGAGAAGCAGAAGTCATATTATTGTTTTTGTGACAGATGCAGACAGATGCATCGGTTCCAGCAGATGGTGGAGGTTTGCCAGGGGTTTGGGGCATACTATAGTGAATCACTGTGATGCTGTGCGCAGCTGAGGTAATCAGTGGAGGTTTCTGATTATTGCCTTACATACTGATTTCCCAGAAGCTTGTAGAAGCTTTCCTATCACTCCTGCAGGTTATCCAATGATATCCTAATTCCTATATGAAACACCTTCCTGCTTGGAATCTTGCAGTGCTTTCCATTTTCCCAACCAAATCCCATCAGGAAACAGGATACTGCTGGGATGGGGGTGCAGGGGGTATGGTTTAGGAAAAAGCAGCCACTGCGAGGAAGAAAAGATACATGTGGGGGATTTCATCAAGTCTTCTGAGGATGCGGGGTTGGAGACTTGCATTTGATATGTACCCTTTCAATTGATTTGGGCCATTTGTCTGGAGAAACTGTCATCGTAGTCATGTAAATATAATTAGATCAACTGGTTTCCATCTTGCTTTGATCATTGTTCTTTGTTGTAACATAGCTCTTGCCCCTCTTCCATCTTCACCTTTTTAAGAAATTATAATTATTTATATTCTATCTTCGCTTGATGGTTTTCAATAATCATATTAGTTGCTATTTTCCTGGAGTTTTCCAACTCTCTGAATCTATTTTATTTTTATTTTTTGCAGCTTTATTGAGTTATAATTGACAAATATCTGAATCTGTTTTAAATTGCAGTGAGCAGAACTTACAACACAGAGACATAAAGCAGGTATTCAATCAAAGATTCGCTAAATCTAGATTTAATGGCAGAAGCTGTTGTTTTCAATCCTCCTCTTGACAATGTCTCACATTTTACTGGCCTTTATGGCTGAAACAGCACATTGAGCTAATGTTGCTACAAAACTCTCTATAATTCCGCGTCCCATGTCTCTCTCCTGATTAAAACTAATAGCTGTGAACTCACTCTTTAATGCGGTTTGGTCTGGGTTGTTGCTAGCCACAATACCTTCCACTCACCCACGGTGAAGCTCATTATTTCCTCTTCTTCAAGCTAGAACCATCTCCAGGGAAGTTGAACTGTATTGAAAACTCCAGGGCTTCCCTGAGACCTCTCTCCTCCAAAGGCTGTGTGACAGAGTGCAGGTGGCCTGGCTCAGTGGAGGCTCCTGTGCACTGTGAGATGTGCCCACGTCTCTTAACGCAGCAGGGGAGAAGATCAGCAAGAGCCGAATGAAGTCCTGTGCCAAACACAGTCCAATGTGCCAAAACATCATAACGAGTCCATATTTTCCACTCAGAGAAGATGAATTTACTCAATTATGAATCTTCACTTTTGTGATATCTTATGACAGAAGTGATTAAAATGATCTCCTTCACCATTTCATGATAAAATACCGACCGCAATGGCAGGTGGCTAGAGTGGTGGACTAATAAGAATTAAAGTTCATCGACATCAGGGTATTTTTCTTTGGACCATTGTAACTTCCTAGAGCAATGGCCCTCCAATGTGTTGACAGTGCTCCCTATAAGTGCGATTCTTTGAGCATTTTCTTCCAGGTGCATGTATTATTTTAACTGAATGTATATGTGTATAATGTGTTTCTATATTAGTATGTTATGACTATTATAAAATAGACACCAATATGTAAATTTTAAAAGGCTAAGTTAAGATGAAATAAACCATTTTAAAAATATTTTCTTATCATGTTGGCTCTATGCTGTCATTAGCTAATACCTGCAAGCAAAATATAGACTCAGGGCTATAGATCATACTGTTTTTACAGATATTGCAAATAATCTTCTGGATGATTTTGATTTTCTCTTCAACTGATTCTTTTTGGATCTTATTATATCATCACTGCTTTGACTTCTTAATGTGGGTAACAAGGAGCTCAACTATGAGTGGAAATGTCTACACTTCTGTTTTATAGACATTTTCTTTTACTTGCATGCAACATGGTGCTTTTAATTTGTGGTTATTTTTGCAGGAATTTTAAGTACCATTTATCCATTATGGGAAAGCTAGTTTAGTTAAAACTAGATAAGTGATAAATCCATTAATTAGACACACAGAAATTGCAACACATCATGATGTACCCAAAGTAAAAAAAGTGTAAGGCACTGCTGTCAGCTCCCTCTCCTTTGAGAACCCTGATATTTCATCAGCTAAACCTGAGGTGAGACCCTCTGACATGTGGCTAAATAAAGACACCAGTATCAACCTATATATTAAATATTAGTAAAGCCTCATTCTTGTTTTTTTTCTTTTGGGAGAAAATATAGAAATAGAAGTCCTAATGCTTTCTATCCATATTATCATAGATGATCTTGAGCATCCCCTGAGTGAGCACAACATATTTTGGAAACCGCTGGTAAGGAGCTCTGCTTCCCACCAGATGGTGCATGCACCAAAGGAACAATATCGTTTTGTCTTCCAGCAGTTCTCAACTAGGTCCACTGCCCCCTTCTAGCTTTTCAGCCATGGCTGTACCTTTTCTCCTTTCCTCCATAGTATCCATTGTGAAATGTGTTTTGGGCTGAAGTTTGTAATGCACCTGTGGCCCAGCATTCTGTCTGGAAAATTGATCTCCCTTTAAGATTGTATCTTTGGAAAATTAGAACCTAAAAGGCTATTTTGACTTCTCTACTAACAATTTATTATCCTTCCATAGAGGAAGGTATGAGAAAGAGGAGGTAGAACATGTGACTTTGGGTTCAGCCAGTCAGTTAAGAAACAGAGGCCTGGTACCAAGCTGGCTGGACTGTCTTGTTCTCAGGGAGGGGGCTGAGTGAGAGAATGAATGAGCCTGAATCCCAGTTCCCTGGAGCTGAGACGCTCACAGCCACAACTGCAGAGTGTCTGGAACTCCTCACAGTCCTCTCTCATGAGCTAACCACAAGGACAGCACCCACGATGACAGATGGGTAACGCTCCTTTTCAGAACTCTTTCTCTTCAGGTCACCAGTCATTCCATTTCTATCTTCAGCTTTACACAGAGATCTTGGGGACCTAGAGAAAGTTAAGTGGAAGCCAAAATTGGCATTTAATTTATATGTCTTAGGTGCTTGGAAGTGACTCTAAATGCATAAGTTTTATTTATCCATGAAAACAGATTTAAAAGTTTATATTGAGGGCAGTGAACAGTTAAAGAAGGTTTGTGAACATGGGCTTGGCATAATCAGACTTATGTTTATAAATGACAACTCCAGCCTTAGCTTTAGCTTTCTTGGGAGAATGCCAAATGGTTAGAGTTAATTCATCTGAAACATTCATTTTTTTTTTTTTTTTTTAGCTTCTTGCATCCTTGTGTTTAATTAATTGCCCCTTTGAAAGTGCAATCTTTTTGGTCAGTAGTTCCAGGTTTTGTACAGCATTTGGTGCTATTGGTTGCCCATTTCTAGGTCTGAGGGAATCACGCAGTCTTACACCATGGGACTACACAAAGGCCCCCTAAGATATAAGAGCTCAAGTTGAGATTCTGTGATTACATACTGAGTGCCCAGGTTTCTGGAGCCTTCACTACCATACACCACCTTTTATTTCCAAAGGAAATAGACTGTGCTTGTTATTCTACAACATCGGTATCAGCCCTCTCAGTAACAGACGTAGGAATAAGTCCTCACAGCAAACAAGGGCCTCCGTATGTGACAAGGAGCAGAAATGCAGCCGGGAAACATATTTCAGTTCGAAGAGTTTACCATCAACAATCACAAGGGTGAAAATGAACTGAACAATTTGAAAGAGCCTGTCACTGTTATTTCAATGCATGGATTTTGGTAGATATAAATTCAACAGTTCACTTGTGAACAGCCCTAGCTAGATTGATATCTCCCTTGGCCATCAAAACAATCAAAGAGAGAAGCAGCAGAAAGAAAGAAAAGAGGGAGAGGAGGAGGAGAAAGGGAAGCATATATTCTGATTCTATGTGACGTGCCAAACCCTGCGGTGAGCTCTTTCTCGTATGCTTTGTGCTTATTCCCTGCGATAGTCCAGTGACATTGATATTCATATCTTACCAATTTTGGATAAATGTGATCATATTAATCAAAAGCGAAGAAGCTGGAAAGATTTTGTTGGAATCATGCATTAGTACAGGTGTCAATTTAAAATGATCCAGAAAGATAAAATTCCATTTTCCCTTTTTAGCCTTCAGAGAAAAACTCTTTCTTTGCCTTATAACAGTCTAAATGATTTATTCCTTCCTCTTAGAAGTTTTTTTCTGTTGTCTTCCCCAAAATGTATCCTGGTCTGCTTAATGATATGGTTCACAGGCTGCAAGCCTGAGCCACCGTCTCTCAAGCAAAGCGAGGCTCCTCCCGTGAGCAGTCTCTTCAGGTACCACAGGCTCCCCGGAATGCCCGCCTTTCTCTCCCTTTCCTTTCTGGTCAGCTGTGTGTTTCAATCCAAGCAACAAGGACAAAGTGACCAAAGCTGAAGAGTAAAGCACCAGAGGCTTTCTGTCATGTCACCTCCAGCCCTCTCTGGCCACACACCATGGTCTCCAACTTCACTGAGCTCCTGGCAAGTCCTTATGCCTCCACCCTCTTCTCGTGATGCTCCTGCCTGCTGGGAGCCTTCACCCCACTGTTTACACAAGGAAAATCCCCTCGCCATCATGACGGCTCCGGTGTGGGCCTCTTGGAGGCCTCGCCTTATCCCCAGGGGAGTTAGCATGACTATACCTGAGTAGCACTTAGATCTTGTTTCCTAACTCCACTTCTGTTGTATTGTATGGTAGCTGTTCATGCACACACCTGCAAACTATGAGCTATCAGAGGGTAAGGTGCATGTCACGTTGTCTCCAAATCTTGGACCTAGAGTGCTCATTAGCATTGCCACAATGTCCAGTGAATGGATGAATGAAAGGGGTCACTGGCCACGGAGCAGAAAGTACGTGCATGTGAAACAGCAGCCCAGAGTCCAGTGCCTCTGGACACCCTCAGAGGAAGACTTGCATTGGTGACCTGGCTGTTGCTAGGGTAACTCCGAGCTGTCTGTTATCATTCTCTGGGTAGCAGCAGAAAATGGACATAAAATCCATTCTGTGGAACAGCAAACAGCTATAGGTGCCTTGAGGCTCTGCTACCTTAGACCCTTGACATGCATCTGACATTTTGCACAACCACGTCACTATCACAAACACCCAAACTCTCCACTTATCTTTGAAACTCATTTTCTATTCTAAATTTTTCTCCGCAATTATGCTGACATGTAGCTTTGAATTCCAATGAATGCTCCTAAACAGAGAGATGATGGGAAGGTTTGAGCATTTAATTTAAGAACACATGATGGAGAATTACCCTTTAGACAAATGAGCTTCTAACAACTGTGGGAAGGCAAGGTTAGGCAGTGCAAACTTTACACAGCAGGCTGTCAATAAGTGTTCATTTGTCTTCTCTTGTCCCCAAGAGGTCTGGGATAATAGAACCCAAACTTAGCTGTTCCAACAGGTGTCGATGTGGTTACCTCTGGTGGCAGCAGAAAGCAGTTGCTGGAATCTTAGGAGCTCTGGATATCTGCAGTGCAATCTCCGAAGAGGACTGTTTTTACTCCAGCGTCATGAAATTAGCCCAAAGTAAGCCAATTGCTAAAGGAAACAAGAAGTCAGTGTTGCTCACCTTATGGTCTCTGGCTGATTTCGCCCTGAGATGGAAGCAAAACCTTGTAGGAAAGACGAGAATCCTAAAAGAAATGCCTGCTGACAGGTTGGGATTGAGGCCTTTATGTCACTCAGGAGGCCTTGGCGCAGGGCCAGGTGTGTCCCGACCGCCTGGGACAGGCATGCTACGAGGAGGAGCTGGCACTGACTGTTCACAGCTTATATTAGTGCAAGTGTTTCACGTGCTTTTCCTCATCCAATGACCACCGCCACAGCCAGGGCAATAAAAGCACTTTCACTGCGGCATTGCACTGGCTCCAGTGCAAAGGTATTTTCCTTCCTCGTGGGCCCCAAAGATCCATCTGTGGTTCTTGTTTTGGCTCACTGTAGGAGAAGCTACCCTCTAGGCTGAATATCTCTGTGTGACAACATGCTGGCCCACTCTGCCTAAGTCTGGGGCCAAGCACTACAGAGATCTCTGTGGCTACTTCTAGTTCTTTGTAGCCCGACTCTCTGCCTGTGATGACGAGAAGCGGATCCAAGAGGAACCGTCTGTGCTGTCCAGGACTGGCCTTATCTTTTGTTAACATAGGTGTTACAGAATGAATACATGTGTCCCCCTGACCGAAATTCGTATGTTGAAATCCTCACCCTCAATATGATGGCATTAACAGGTGAGGCGTTTGGGAGGCGATCGGGTCATTAGAGTGGAGCCCTCAGATGGGATCAGTGTCTTCCTGAAAGAGGCCGCAGACAGCTCCCTTTCTCTTTCCATCGTGCGAGGACACAGGAAGAAGAGAGCTGTTTGTGAACCCGGAACCTGGCCCTCACCAGACACCAAATTTCAGTTCCCAGCTTTCACAACTGTGAGAAATTAATGTTTGCTTTCAAACCAACCAGGCTAGGGTATTTTTGTTAGAGCATTCTGAACAGACCAAAATAAGAAGCATCAATAACAGATTCCATGCTGCACGGGTGCCTGATATTTGGATATCATAGATCAATAGATGCTTCTGTGCCCTCTAAAATATATGCTCCCTTCATCGGGAGCAAGAATCAGGAACCAAGATATGGTAAAGACAGCTGCCCTGGAACAAGGTCACCCCAACAATGCCTTATCTCCCTGCACCCGTGCACTTCAGAATTAGATCTTCAACCAGACCGGTGTGTCCAGAAGTCCCTCTTACACCACAGATCGTATCACACCAGCCGTGTCATGCTATACAGATGAGGAAGAACGTCAGTGATGAAGTCCTGGGAGAAAAATACAAATGGATCTCAAGAATCCACAAAACCTCTGAATTTTTATGCAAAGTGTTCTGTCTATTTGAATATCTTCATTTTTATTCATGAGGAAAAATTTCCATAGCTTTTATCAATTTCTCAAAGGGTTTTGAAGCACAAAGTGGGTAGCAACCAGGAGTCTGAAGGTAATTCAGCTCCCACAAGCACATTTGGACATGTCAGCTCCTCATTGTTTGGTAGTTTACATGGTTTTCCAGTTGTCCCTGTCCTCAGGGGTTAGGAAGCCCAGGCCATTTTGTTTTGCTTTGTTTCATCCTTCTATTGCTTCATTCGAATTCCTCTTTCCTCACTGTCTATGTCCCTCTCCAGGCTTTCTGTTTATCTGTGTGCAAACACACCTGCTGGCCCAAATTATCACTCAGCAGAAATGTTGGATTTCTCATTCCAGAAGTATTAATGGCAACAGGGCCTGTGTGCTTTATCTCGCCTGTGTCCCAAGAACATGAGACACCTCCAACAAGGTAGATTTTCTTTTTAAATAAAGCAATCTCACACTTGTCATATTCCTGCCTGACAGAATGGCTTGTCCTCCCCAGCTTGCGTGCCCCTCACCCGCTGGAAGACATTTGTTGCCAGGGCCAGGGAGAAGACGCCTGCAGCGGGGGCAGCCGCGTGAGCCCATGCTTCACTCTGCGCCTTTGTCACCCTGGGTAACTTACAGCAGGTCTCTGAGCATAATACATGTCTGAATGAGAGGATAAAGCCTTTACTAAGTCTCCCCATCAATGTAGCCAGAATTCCGGGCACAAAATAATAGGGTACATAGCTGGTTTTCTTTTTTCTATTTTTGCTGCCATCCAAGTTTTTTGTGCAATGTCTGTTGCAGACCAGAGTAGAACTGTCCCCATTGGTGCAGTAGCAATAGCACCCTCAGATGACAAGGCACAGTCACCCCTTCCCCATGGTTAATTACGGAAGAAGCAATTAGCCCTACGCTGAGATACTGCAGTACAGTTTTCAGGTTTACATACAAAGCTTTAGTGTTTGATCATCACAACAACACCATCAGGTGGGCAGCGAAGGAATGATTAGTGCCATGTTGCACAGGCAAAGACATCTTCAAAGAGGTGAAAGTCACTCCATAAGCTAATAACTACGAAAGACCAGACCCTGGAGGAGTTGCAGGGTTTTTTTCTTTAATTTTTTAAATCAAATTTCAGTGATTATTCCATGGTATGACACTTGGTCTGAAATGTGAGAGTACACAAATTCAGCTGCAATGAACCTGCAATCACACCTTGACCAGAAGTCTTAATTTAGTATGTCAGTTTTAATTACGGGAAGGCAGAATCACCAGGGAGTCCTGGGTGATGTAATTTTAGGGTAGTTATGTAACCACGACGACCATTAGCCTCCTGTAAGATCTGTGCTTTTCTGAAGTCACAAATGGTCAAAGTCGTTGCATATTCTCCTCTATGTGTCTCGAGCAGCACAAAGGAGAACTTCGCAGCAGTGCTCCGATGAACCCGTGGGCCTCCACCTGCAAACCCCAGCGCCCACAGCTCCTCGGAGCAGAGTCCGCATCGTGCTCCCAACACCCCGACTCACCACCAGTCATCTGTTTACTCCTCTTTCCCTTCCTCCTTAACCCCCTCCCCACTTCTTTGCATGCTTAGTCACTTAAATCTTCTTGTAAGTACTCGCACTTCTCTCCCAAATATCCACCCAAAGGTTAACACCAAGGTAGAAAGGAGTGAAAAAATGGAGAAGATAATCGTACACCCTTTCTGGTGGCCCGTGTGTTTACCCTGCAGACCAGTGACATCACAGGACACACTGAAACAAAGAAAAATAAATCTTTACACTCTCATTAAAATATTCCAGCTCTCCTTCTTCTCAGTCTCAAATATTTCCCAGTTTTCTATGACATGTCTTATTAAATCATTGGATTCAGACAACTCTATTTAGATTGTACTGAGAGAGAATCGTTTACTGCAATATAAGTGTATTTCATGATTAATCATATCATGGTTTATGGATCCTTGTCTCTTCTCTGTGCTAATAAAAACAGCAGCCCTGCTCAGTCCTCAGCACTCCAGGAACCTCGGTTCCCCAGCCCTTCTGACTTCTCCAATCCCTCTGCTAATGATTACATGAGAAACTTCGGCTCCTGGGGCAAGGGTGTTGCTGTCCTGCCACGGCAAACTGTTGGCTATTAATAAGTTTGTTCTTATTTTTTATTTTATTTTAACCAAAGTTCATACATTATTCAGATTTTCTTGGTTTTCACCTACTGTCCTTTTTCTGCTCTGTTGTCCCATCCAGGATACCACGTCGCACAGTTGTCATGCCTTCGTAGGTTCCTTTTGGCTCAGACAGTTTCTCAGTCTTTGTTTTTGATGGCCTTGACATTCCCTCTGTTCAGATCCTTTCCCCCCAGTCTTTTTCATTGTGGTAAAATACGTGCAACATAAAATTTACCGTCTTAACCATTTTCAGAGTACAGCTCAGTGGTATTAAATACAATCATAATGTGCAACCACCATCACCATCCCTCTCGTAACTCTTTTCATCTTGTCATACTGAAACCCTGTACCCGTTAAACAATAATTTCCTCTTCCCTTCTACCTGCGTCCCCTGGAAACCACCATTCTACTTTCTGTCTCTGTAATTTTGACTAAGTACCTCATATAAGTGGAATTGATAGGTTCATTCTTGACCTTGAACAGGAAGAGGAAATGAGCAAATAAACCAATATTATGACACGTAGAGAAAGCCTGTGTGCTGGGGTCTTAACGGAAAAAACAGGAAGGACCTGTCAAGCCTTGCTGCAGAGGGAGGAGCTGGTGGCTGGACTCTGGCACATGTGGAGAGAGAGACTTGAGGGCAGAGAGAGGGACCAAGAACTACTCTTAAAAATTCACAG
>CAUYSK010041232.1:0-26435 GCA_963575035.1 Avahi laniger | reverse complement strand
TTTGTCAAAGATTAGACGGCTATATGTGGATGGTTTTATATCCGGGTTCTCAGTTCTGTTCCACTGGTCAATGGCTCTGTTTTTGTGCCAGTACCAAGCTGATTTTAATATTACAGCTTTGTAATAGAGTTTGAAGTCTGGAGGATACTTGTCTTTTAACAACTCTGCAGGTCATTCTCAAGGGAGCCAGGGTTCAGAGTCACCTAGAAGTGGTTATTTCTCCATAAGGATTACAATTGCACATATTGCTTAGAAGCATGTCCCCCATCCACCATCAAATAGTATCGAACGCAAATGTGTTCCAGGTCCCTGGCTTCCCAGCATGGAGCCACTATTTCTGTACCTCTACTCCTCGGAGGGCTGCATTTGAGGGTCCCTTTGCAGGCAGAGCCCCAGCGACCAGGCCTGGCAATCATGACCTTCAATTCCGGGGGCTACGGAGGAGCCCTTCATGTTGGGCGAGCTGTGGAGGCCACCTGCCTTGGTGTTTGGCTCCAGGGCAGCTCTGACATCAATCTGTCAGTTCAGAGGACACTTTTAGATGCAAGTCTGCTGGTGTGGGGACTTCATGAGAACAGGAATCCCTGGCTGTGAAATTGCTGGCATTTCATGATGTGAGAGAAGATTTACAAGCTCCATGCTGAGCTGGGCTCTAAATACAAGCCAAGCAGTTACACAACCAAGCCTGTGAGGCAGGCAGAAGGTGCGGGGGCAGCAGGTGGAGGGAGGGGAAGCCAACACTTTGCTGCACTCGGGACCCCTGGTCCCATCCAAACACCCGCCAGGGGCTTGGTGCAAGGTTCCTTAGCAAGCGAATGGGCAGGGAGTATTTTGTCAGGTCATGAATAAGAAACGGAAAGGATTTCAAAGGTCACTTTCTCCCCTCCTCCCCTGATGCACCTCTGCCACCTTCCTAGCTAAGAGGCCATTCTCTTCTGCTTGATGTTCACCCGATCCCCAGTCCAGAGGAGACACCAGCACACACTCTCCCATAACCCTATTTAAATTTTTTTGTATACCCCTATCTCTACTGCGTATGCGTTATGATCCTGTGCTCCCTGCTTCTGGAAGCATCCACACATCCATTCATTCATTGAATGAACAATTTGACCACTGAGCCTGCTCAGGGCTCCTAAGCTTAGCGGTGCCCTCACTACACTGATGTCCGACTTGATGTCGATTCAGGGAACAAGTGGATGTTTGGATACTTCCAGGTGCAGGGAGCTCAGGACCTTCCAGGCCAGCCCAGTCTGTCTGATGGCCCTTGGCTGTTGGCCCTTCCTCAGATTGTCCTGTCTACCTCCATGTGACCTTCTTTCATTGTCCCCACTCGTAGGGCCACTCTGGACAAGCTCACTCCTCTCCCCCATCAGAGCCCGTTCAAGATTTGAAGACAGTGACCACACACTTGCCAAGATCAATGTCCCCATTTCTTTCAGCTGTCTCTCACGTGCCATCACCAACCGTAGAAGGGCTCTAGTGAGGTACTGTTCTTCAGTAAGTTAGGTTAAGTCTTTGAGCTTCTTAGTAAGTCTTGGCAGTTTGCAGATTTTGAGACACCTCCCCCTCAACACTTAGATTGCTTCTTCACACTCAGATTTTTCAGCTAGAAAAAAAGTCAGTGGATTTAATTGAAGATGGACGCTTTTAACCAAACCTCACTCTGCTGCTTTGCCCAAATTTTCTAGTGAACAACAGCCAAAGGTAGGGGCCCCGGACCTTGGGATCCAAATGGCCCTACTGACTGCGTTCCCCCATACCTCTTAGGGCCAGGGTAAGGGGTACGGAAACAAAGGCAGAGTGTATTGTATGGTCCCACCCTGCAGAGGAGAGGGAACCAGGCCCTCTTTCATTGAAGGACAGCGCTCACCTGGGAGAGGACCATGGGGGCGGGAGGAGACGGACCCTGGAGCACACTACCAAAGTCTAAGGTGAAGGGGATTTGTTATTTGAAAATGGATATATTATATTATTATTCTCATAATTTAATCTACAGTTTTCTTGCCTGATGGGGAGAGAAATCTATTAATAAGTGTGCAAGTTTATAACAGTTGGAACACTGGCTGGGACTCTGCGCCTGCTCAGGTCTCACGCACTGAGGGGTGGCCTCAGCACACGACGTCCGACCTTATGTTGATTCTGACCTCTCCCCGCTCCGACTGGTGCGGTGTTGCTTTTGGCTCCAGGGGGAGAACCCCAAGTGTCAACAGGATGATCCCCACTCTGTATCCTTGGAGGGCTGCTCTCAGGCTCCCAGGAGGGAACCACGCGGAAGGGCTTGATACAGCAGCAGGTTGCCAGACAGGGAAGGGCTGGTGCTGTCTCGGGCACACGTCAGCCCCCGCTCTGTCCTGGGCCCCGGTAGTCTCCAATCACTTGAGAAAGGCCTGAGCCCTAAAGAGGTGGGTATTTTGGTGAAGCACATAAGGTTTCTGGATATGACTTTGCAGGTGACAGGGAGGGGAGAGAGAAGCAAGGATCACTTAGATCCCCTGCTTGACAGTCACACCATTCCCTCGCCCGTCTGTTCCCTTGCCAGCTGCTGCATGCTCGGGCCCAGGGCAGCCAGGCCCTGTGCGGGTTCCTCTCTCATCTTCCCTCTTCCAGTGGCCCCACCTCCCTTCCCTAAGGAATTCGTGGAGGCTTTTAAATAAAACCTTCAACCATAAAAAACTAAATGCCTACAAAAATTCACTCACGTACAAATGCTATTTAATTTAAATTTTTTAAAATAAGAAAGTACCAAAATTAGAGTTTTGTAGAAATGTCTGCATTTCTATCAATTTCTGGTCTAAATAAGATACCCCAAAGTATCATCTCTCATTGCAAGTCTAGGAGCTTTAGTATCATTTGGAAAATAACCATGGCTTCACATATTTTATGGTGGAGTTAAGAGGAAAGAGATTTGGGTGACACCTTCATTAAAGAAAAGAACAAAATGGATTTTGTTATCCATGGAGCCCTGGCTGAGCTGCTGGGATTCAGAAAACTGTCAATAGCACTTAGAAAAGGTGACTTAATTCATGCACTGTCCCAAAACAACAAAATCTTTGAAGGCTGGTGGTTTAGGGGCTATGAAAACCTGTGTCTATCGTCCTAAGGATGAGACAAACCCTTTCTGCAGATGAGGCTGGGTATATGTGAGGATTGTCTACTCTGGCAGGAGAACCATTAGATTTGGGGAGTGCTGCTTCTCAGTGAGAGCTGCTTCTCCCACCGTCAACCCCCCTGGCATCCACCACTGCTCATCTGGTCCACAGATGGCAGGGCCCACAGAGGTGAAGTCACCAGTTTGTTTATATAGTAAAGATGTCTACTGTGACTACTAGTTGGAGCATCAAACACTTAATGGATGTGTTGGGGCCCATGGCCCACCAGTTTATCAGCCCTCACCGGTTTTTAATCCCGGTTTTGGTGCCTCAGTCTCCCCACTTCTAACGAGGGCAGCTGCACAAGGATTAACCCTGGGAGGCTCATAGCAGCCACTGTTGTGTAAACAATGAGAGGTTCAGAGTGTTCTGAGGGCCCTCGTGCTGTTCCAGAAGATCTGTGTCATTGGGCCTGTGAAATCCGAGGACCGAAGGGCCGACGAAGACGGGAGCACATTGTCCCCTGCCACCCTAGTGCGCACACTGTGTACCCTGGCTCTGCAGCTCCCTCAGACGTTTCACTCAAGAACCTGGCCAAGGCTGGCGGTTCCACCTCCACCTTGGAACATTTATAGCTTCAACTGTGGCATGAGGGCCACGGTGCCTCTCCCTTCTGGGCGATTTCCGTCAGAGCCAAGTCAAGAGGGGGTGATCTGATAGCCACTGCGTGGGCACAAGGAGCCCTGTCGGCAGGTGTTCGAGCACATGGATGTTGGCTCCGGGCAGCTCTGGGCTCCACTCCCAGCTCTGCCATAAATGGCCACGTGCTTTTGGGGCTGACTTTCCTAATCTTGCTAAGACTCAGTCCTCCCATCTCTAAATTGGGGATTTAAAATACCCACCACGCACACAAGTCTGTTCAAACTGAACTCTGTGCAAAGGGCTTAGTGCAGCGCTGGCACTGAATAGGCACTTTATCAATGGGAGGAACTTCCTCCCACTGGGGTCCCTCCTGGCACAGCAGAGACGAGGCAGGCGTGGGCTGCCCAGGTCCGTCTGAGAGAAGCTGCTTCTCCTGCAGGCCTGGGCTCCACACTGGGACCACTTCTCAGACTTGCCTTGCTCTGCTTATTGGCAAGGCTTCCAGAACTTTCTATGGCTTCTGGTGCCAGAGGGAATAGGGGCTCCTCAGGACTTGCTTTGTACCCAATCCCTGCACAAATATTGATCCCTGTCTAGAAGTTACTACTCTGGGGTACCAGGCTCTCCCTGGGCTTTCTTTCAGTGTGTGCACCCCTGTGCTAGGGGCCCAGGGTCTGTTCTCTGATAAACAGCTGCGGCTCTTACTAGCCTGGCACGCAGTCATTTACACGTGAGGCCCTTTGGCCGTTTGCTTATAAGGACCATTTTGGAAAATAGGTCACATGTTTCCAAGACCACAGGATCTTTCTGCCCATGCCCCACCCCCATCTCTCTGTCTCTCTGTCTCTGTGTCTCTCTGTGTATGTCTCTCTCTGTGTCTCTTTCCTTCCTGCTTCTTGGCCCACAAAATTCCCAACTCCAGTTGCTTGACCGCGGGGCTCATATCTTGTTGTTCTTGTTTGCCTGGTTTGGTTTCATTTTTCCTGCAGGTTTTTGGATAAATCATCTTTGGTCCTTTTGAAAGTAAACAATGAGTGAATAAATCCATGTAGAAGGTCTCCAAGACATTAACTCACGTTGCCCAGTTAACTAGTTTCTGTGTCAACCTCAGCATCAAGATTTTTGGCGATCTCTGTCTATTGAAGAGTTTCTGGATCTTAAAATGTACACATTATCATTTGCAGTTACTTATTCGTGTTAATCAGAACTCCCTCAATAGTGTGCACCCAGTCAATACAAATACAGAAATAATGTGGCTGATGGCAGCTGAGTAGCATAATCTCTGATTTCACTTTTTTGTGTTTATCCAGATCCCTGTTTGCATAAAGTTTATGTCATAGACCAACTTATAATAAGTAAATGTTATATTTACTTAAAATTTAATATCATATAAAATTTATGAAGTATATTTATGCAAATCCTTTAAAAATATCTTTTCATAGTTGTTCAGTGCCAATATAGACTAACCTCTGTAATAACCTTCAACTAAATAAATTTCTTAATTTATTTCTCAGTCGTGTCAAAATACAATGTAGGTCAACAGGGAGACTGTTCCAGCGTCATTCACAGACGCTGACTTCTTCCATTCTGTGGTTCCACCTTCTTCCATCCTGTGGTCTTCCCAACTCAGCTTATGAGTGGGCAAAGTAAAGAGTCCACACGAGAGGGTTTTGTGGCCAGGCCCGCAGGCAGTGCCCCTGACGTCTGCCCACACCCCGTTGGCCAGAACTCAGTTGCGTGGTTGTCACACTTAACCACAAGGAAAGCAAGTGCGTGTCCAGAAAAAAGGGAAGATGGATGTAGGTGAAGAGTGGCAGTGTCTGCTATAAACATATAACCTTACTCAGAGCTGTGGTAGGTAGAATGACGCCCTCCCCTGCCCCTGCCAACAAAGATGTGCACGTCCTAATCCCCAGGCCCTGTGAATGGGTTGCTTTACATGCACAAGGACTTTGCAGATGGGATTAAGAATCCCGAGATGGGGATATTTTCCTGGGTAATCTGGGTGAGTCCCCGGTAATCACAAGGGTCCTATTGAGTGGGAGAGGGAGAGTCAGAGAGAAACTTGATGCTATGCTGGTGGCTTTGGAGAGAGAGGAAGGGCCTTGGGGTAAGGAACACAGGTGACCTCTGGAAGCTGGAAAAGGTGAGGAAATAAATGTTTTTCTACCCTCCAGGAGGATGCAGCCCCGCTGACTTGATTTTAGCCCAGTGAGACCCATTTTAGACCTCTGATCTCCAGGACTGTAAGATAATAAATCTGTGCTGTTTTAAGCCACCAAGTTGGTGGCAATTTATTACATCAGCCATAGGAAACTGACACAGAGCTCACTCTACTTGGCATCCCTACTGTGTGCCTGATCCATAGGAGGTTGACATAATAGGTGCATTTTCTGCGTTGACTTCAGTGGGGAGCAAAGCACAGCTGTGACACAGGAACTGAAATCAAGGAAGGTGGGACCGTGTCCTAAAGGCTGGGAGAGTGCTGTTTGTCAGGAAGCCAAGGCAAGGGAGGGTGGCTGAACTTGCCAAAAGGAGGCTTCGTGGAGGGTGGTGGCCTGGCAGTCTCAGAGTAAGAAGCACACCTGTTCCTTCCTCCTGGCTCTTTGAGCCCAGTGTGGGGAACGAGTGGTTTCTGTTGGGGATGTGGTGGTGTCAAAAGAGCTGATCTTCTCTTCTGGTGAAGGAGGAGCGTGGGAGTGAAGGGAAAGGGCAGGGGGAAGGGAGGAGGAGAGGTTAGGACCTCAGGCTCTGGAGTAAACTGCCAGGGTCAAAGTCTGGCCTCACTCCCCTCCTGTTATCTAGCTGTGTAACCTTAGGAATTCCATTCTTCTGGCTGTGCAACCACCCACCCCAAAATGTAGTGGTGTAAAGCAACCATTTTGTTATGCTCGTGCATTCTGTGGGCTGGACAGGGCAGAGTGGGGACAGATTTTATCTAATCTATGAAATCTGGGCCTCGAGGGTAAAGATTTGAAGTCTAGGGGCTTCAACAGCTCAATAGACTCAACAGCTGGGGACTACAATCATCTGGAATTCCATGTGCACTGGGACACCCACACATGGCCTCTCGGTGTGTTCTACGATTCCTCATGACGTGGTGACCTCGGGAAGTCAGGCTTCTTCCATAGAAGTCAGGGCTTCAAAGTCAACTGCCCCAGCTCATAAGCCCCACCTGCAGCTTCTTTTATGACTTAGCCTCAGAAGACATGCTAGGCCACTTCTGCTTCCTTCTATAGGTTTACAATCAAACCCACCCAGATTCAAGATTCTGCCTCTTAATGGGGGCAGTGGCAGAGTCCTAGCAGAGCACATCAGATGGCAGATATTATTGCAGCCATCTTTGGAAAATACAATTTGCTGTATTTGGCAATTTTTTTACTTTCTCTGACATTTGGTTACCTCATCAGGAAAACAGTGGTGATAATTGTAACATCTTCATCTGGATTAATGCATCAAAACCTTTGGCACAGCACGTGGCATGTGATAACATTATAAGTGCTCCTAAGAGATCAGAGACCATGTGTATTCTTATGATCCACAATGCCTGGCATGTGAATGAACCTGAGAGATTACTGCTAGATTGTCAGTGTATCAGTTAGTTATTGCTGCATAACAAATCAATCCAAAACTTAATGACTTAAAACAATAGCAATTTCATTTGTTCATGATTCTTGGGTCTTGCAATTTAGGCTGGGCTCAGCTCGGTGGATCTTCTGCTGGTCTCACCTAGGATCATTCACATGGCCACAGTTACTGGCAGCTTGACTCAGGCTAGGTAGTCCAAGGTGGCTTTACTCACACGTCTGGAAGTTAGTGCTGGGTCCTCCACATGGCTTTCCAGCTGGCTAGCTCAGGCCCATTTGTATCCTGGTCTTAGGGCTTTAGCCGTAGCCGAGAGAGCAAGCCCTAATGAGCAAGTGCTTCTCAAGCATCGACTATTGTCTCATTTTCTTGTTTTCTGTTGGCCAGGGAAAGTCATGTGGATTCAAGCCTAGATTCAAGGGTTGAAGAAACAAACTCTACTTCGTGATAGGAGAAGCAGCAAAGTCACGCTGCAAAGCATACAGGAATAGGAGAAGTCATCGCAGCCATCTTTGCAAACAACTTCCCACAGTCAATAACTGAGATGTAAGGTAGAGGTTGGGAGGGGGTGAAGACTCAATTCGCACAAGAGGGAAGCAGCAGAGAGAAGGGCTGAGCGCACATGGCTGTGGGCTGTTGGTCCACACATGGAGGACACTTGTGTCAGTTTGGGGACTTTGCTCCAACTTCTGGCTTAAGCAGCAGGGAAACCGATTATCTCACATAATGGAAAGCGCAGAGGCAGGGCGAGTGCCAGCTTGGCTGAAATAGCAGCTCAACGAGGTCATCTACAATTAGGTTCTCCCCATCTGCTCTGCTCTCCTCTGGAGGGCTTTGCCCTTTACACTCCATAAGATGACTGTAGCAATTCCCAGAGTCACGTCCAGGCACCTGCAAAGGAAAGAGTGAAAACCTTTCTCAGAATCTGGCCCAGCCGTCTTCCTGTTATGGTTCCTAGACTGGGATTGGGCCACGGGATGAGATTACATGGTTGGCCTTAATAATTTCCTAGGGCCGTGTAACAAAAGTACCTCACGCTGGGTGGCTTAAAGAAACAGAAATGTATTTTCTCATTCTTTTGGAAGCTACAAGTCCAAAATCAAGGTGTGAGCATGCTCCTCTGAAACCTATGGGGGAACACTTCCTTGCTTCTGTCTGGCTTCTGGCGGTCTGCAGGCTGTGCTTGGCACCTTGACTTGCAGATACATTATTCTAGTCCTCCATCTTCATGCCAGCTTCCCTGTGTGCCTGTCTGTCTGGGTCCAAATTTCCCCCTTTTATAAGCAGACCAGTCATATTCAATTAAGTCCCTCCCTAATAACTTCATTTCAACTTGGTTTCCTCTGTAAAGACCCAATTTCCAAATAAGGTTACCTTTTGAAGTACTAGGGGTTAGGATGTCAACATCTTTTTTGGCGAACACGATTCAACACAGACTTAGAAGACTAATCACTGAAGTGGAATAGATGTTGAGAGTGAACCCCGGTGACCCCACGGCCCTCGAATGAGTGAATGAATGAACTTGCTATGTGCGGCCTCACACGGAGTCAAGCAATAGCTTTGTGGTAAGCCTTGGAGTATAATTTTAGCCCTGGAACTCATTGAGATGTTTGGGCACTTGTGCCTTCTGCTCATGACAGATTGTTGATCACAGTTATGATTTATCCCCAGCTGCGTCTTCGGTCAGGAACGCAACCCCTCAAGGATGACAAATCCTGTCCCTCTGGGAGATTCTGACGATCGTGTTATGACATGGTTTCAAGGAATACATCTTGGTGAAAAAGTCCAGCCCGCTTGTACAGACCTCAGCAAGTAACCACTGAGCTCCCCTTGTACACACAAACCATCATCACCAGGGCAACTGTAGGACAGTAGCCGGCCGCCTAGCAACGTGGCCTCCCTCTCTCTCTCACCTTGGTTACCCTTGTGCTGCTACGGCCTGATTTCCCCCTTAAGGCGACTCCCCCGGGTAGAATGATTGGATTTCACTGGGGGATGGAGAGGGCACTCATGGAGACCCTGCTCTCAAAGCTTACGGATGTTGCCTTGCTGTTTTTGAATCTGCTTAGGTCTAAGTGTACTGCATGCTTCTGAGAGACCAAACTTAACATTTTCATCCACCGTTGAAAGTCCTGCATAAATACATTATGCCAGGTCAGGGGCTGCCACGTTTCTGAGAAGGTGCTAAGTTGCTTCCCTGTGTTCTTTTGAGGAGGTGGGGTCTGGGTGGAGTTGGGGCTTCTGGGGGCCCCTGAGAAGATCCAGAGTAAAAGTAGGAATTTCCCCCTCTTGGTCTCTTAATTAGAGATTCATGCCAGGAGATCCTTTTAAAATATGCAGTTCTATCCACAGAGAGCTAGCAGTCACTTTTTATTATGATTGCTTTCCTTTCAAGGACTGGTGTTTTAACTAATGGACAAGGGAGGCCACCGGAGACAGAGAAACTGTTTTGCAGCCTGGGCACTTTGAGAAGGGAAGACCCATACTAAAGTGGGTTTGGGGAGCTGCTGAGTGGTACAGAAAAAGGCTTGGAAATGAAAGGAGAAGGACCTCAGAAACCACTGTGATTCTGCCCAGCGCAGAGATCCAGGCTCCTGCCTCAGCATCCCAAGTAGCTGGGACCACAGGTGCACACCACCATGCTCAGCTAATTTTTCTATTTTTTGTGAAGATGAGGTCTCACTCTTACTCAGCGTGGTCTCGAATTCCTGACCTCAAGTGATCCTCCCACCTCAGCCCCCAAAGTGCTAGGATTACAGGCGTGAGCCACCATGCCCAGCTAAAAGCACAGCTTCTACTGTTTTTAGAAAACAGCTTCATTAAGGTATAATTGACATATGATAAACTGCTCATATTTAAAGTATACAATCTGATACATTTTTCCATATGTCTACACCTGTGAAACTACCACCATGATCAGGATAGTAACACATCCATTACCCCCGAAAGTTTCCTCATGCTCTTTTGTAGTCTCTTCCTCTTGTTGCTCCCCAACTCCCCAGACTCCCTGGCAGCTCATGATCTGCTGTGAGTCATTACAGATGAGTTTGATTTTCTAAGGTTTTATAGAAATGAATCATGTGCCATGCATTTTTTTGGCCTGGCTGCTGGGCATTTACCCAAAGGAGGTCATTTTATACCTTGTAGTGTTACCACATGCTGCCTAAACGTTAGTACATGGTCCCTTCATTTGACAGTCCTCAAGTTATCCTCATCTGAATGTGCCCTCTCTTTCTGCTGGGCCCCTGAATGATTCAAGTCTTGTATTCAAAATCCTCCATGGTTCCTGTCAGCCTTTAAAATAAAGTCCAAATTGATGACCTTGAGATTCGAGGTCCTTCATCATCCGGGTCCAATTTACCTTTCTGACCTGATGCTTGCCCAGCTTTCACTTATTCTGGAATCCAACAATGAGTCTTAGACATTCGCACCTCTGAGCATACCATTGCTCACCTCTGAGCTGCCTCTCTCCCTTTCTTGGCCTCGGGAAAACGTGGCTATCTTTTAAGCCTCATACAACGGTGCTAACCGTCTAGCACAGTGCCCAAAAATTGGTAAATTCTCAGTAACTACATACATGATGAATGAATAAATGAAAATTTTTGAGAGCCTTGTATTTTTCTTCCAGATCCAATGTCATGCAAAGGCATGTTTATGGATGCATTTGACTTGAAGCTTAAGGGAAAGGATTCCATACGAACCTAAACCGCAAGCACTATGCAGCCTTCTTCCCCAGGTCCTGGGGACAAGTGGCAAAGGGGAAGCAAGGCTTCTAAGCACAAACCAGCACAGGGTTATATAACCCTGATCAAAGCTTGGGAAGGAACAATGGCATGGTCCCATCAGGCTGTCTCTGATGATTCCTGGGTGAATCACTGTTGGAAAAAATAGAGTAGATGTTCTCAAGTGGCAGGCATGTATGGGGAAATCCTTCCCTCCAGGGCGTTCTCACTCAATAACTATTTCCCTGCTGTGAGCTTAACCATGAGGTGGTGCCCTGGTGAGTGGTGGGGGCACCTGGAGCCAGAGCAGGGGCCTGGAATGCTGGGGGGGCCTCCTCATTCAGGTGGGGTGGCTAGCAGAGCAATTCTCCAATCCCCCTTTCCTCTGTGTCTGGCTGCTAAAGAAATAATTTTCTAGAACATGTGTAAGGATCTCTGACTAGTGGGTTCCCAAGGGAAGGAGGCTAAGGAAGAGGATTTAGCTTTTTCATTTTATGCCTTTCTGTATAAATAACATGCAGAAGTCTTATTTTTTTTTAATGCCAAGGAAGATATCTCATCAATGGGATTTTGGGCCACTTGGTTTTACTTTTTTTGTATTAAAAAATCTCCAAACCTAATTAAGTGTTATTAAAAATCAATGCAGCTACTGTACCTCTAGGATTTTCCAAGAAAGCCCTGAGTTCAAATATTCCATCCCTTTGGCTTTACATGCTGTAGAAATGTCTCAGCAATTCCAAACACATGCTGGAATGTAAATTTCCTCACCTACCTGGCAGTAGTGCCAAATCTTAAATCAGACCTCAGCTCCCAATTTCTAGTATGAAAAATATATTCAAAATTGTTATGTCTAATAAGAACATTCATTTTTTTCCCTTCGTCTCTGGGAGTCCCCTCCCAAATGCTCAGAGTAATAATAGATTAATATTTTTAGGAATCTGAGGCTATGAACATGCCTTTATAGGGCTGTGTGTGTCTGCCAACCCCCAAGCTCAAGAGAGTGGTTCGCTAGGTACTAGGAACACGCAGGGGCACCCACTACGTCCTGAGATAGGGGGTCACTCTCTGAGTTGTCCCCAGTATTAGATCCTGCCAACACCAGGACTTCTATTTTCCATTCCTGTTCCAGAATCTCATCTTTTCTGTGCAGCTTCATTTCACCCTTTCTCAGCAATTGCTGACTCTCCTAAAGCAGAGACGAAGATATTTCAGGAACCTGAGTCTCATGATATTCTTTGAGCTTCTGAATCAGGCCTATTATTATATTTTGTTACAAGCCCTTAAATTCTCCTTTTTGGAGAAAAGTTGGATTTTCTAGTCATAATATAAAGATTCATAAGTAATATGCTATGCTGAAGGCGACTGGGGTCTGTTCCAGGTCTCTGGACCTAATGAGCATCCTAATATTTCCTGCCTCTGCCATCCTAGGCTGCCATGAGGAACCGCTGTGCCTCAGGTCTCAGACTTGGCAGTGCCATCCTGCCGACATCCCTACTCACGCTCCCACCTTGAGTCATCTCCTCTGACTTCCTGTCTGATGGCCGGGGTCCCATGACCCTTACCCTGACCTTCACTTGACACTTGCCCACCATGTCCTTGACCAGATGAGTCTGAGAACGCAGGGAACTGAGCCCGAGATAGGGGGAGTGCTAGGCTCGGCCATGGGGTGCTCAGCAATAGAAGCTGGGACAATGAAGCATGGCCACAGGCCCCCTCAGTGAGAAGGAGAAGGAACAAAGGAGTGCAGATTGATTTCTCAGCAGAAGTTCTCCATCTTGAAGTGTCTCTGAGGGACCAGCAATTCTGAAGTCATGGTCTCCCTACCCTAGCACAGCTGCTGCAATTGTCCAACAGAGAGAGCTAGGGGCAGGCCAACTTGGAAAACCATTTATTATTATGTAGTGAAGGGGAACACACACATGCCCCATGGCCCAGAAATTCCACTCTTAGGTATAAACCCTGGAGAAACATGTGCATATTTGCACCAAGGATGCTCATCATAGCATCATTCATAATAGTCGAAACCTGGAAACAACCCAAATGTTTATCGAGAGTAGTATGGATAAATAAATACAGCATATTCATCCAGTGGAATATTATACGACCATGAAATGAATACACAGCAGCCACACAACGGCATGGATAAAAGTCATAGGCATAATTGAACAAAAGAAGCAAGACACATAGGAACCTTATAACATGATTCTATCCATGTAAAGCTCAAAATAGATTAAAGTACTTTCTTTAGAGGTGCAAACCCAGGTGGTAATGCTAAGGGAAAAGGAAGGAGATGCCATAAAAGTCTAGGGGAGGGGAAGATGAGTATGATCAGATAGGGACACGCAAGGGGATTTGGAACGCTCATGCTGTTTCATGTCTTGACATGAGTGGTGAGAACTTGGGTGTTTGTTTTATGGTAATTTATTAGAATGTATAATGTTCTGTGCACTGTTCTGCATGTATGTTAATTTTCATAATTTAAAAAGTAGAAATGGGAGAGTCTTGTTTTACAAGGAGGCTGGATGCGTGTATTACCCTCAGATGCTTTCTGCTTTGAAATCCACCATCGTGGTCCCAGAAGAGTGGAAGTCCCGTCCCTGCTTGGTGCTCACATCCCCACGCTGCTCCTGAATCCCCCATACCCTGGGAATAAGTATTAAGGCCTCCAGCGCTGGCAGAAACAAACTCAGCCTTGACTGAGCCTGACTCAGCTGTCCCTGATGGCATCTTCTGGGCTCTTCTACTCCCAAGGATATAACTGAGTGTGCTCTGTGGGGAGACCATCTGTAATGAATTTCCTAGGATGGGAAGCAACTGGAAACAGAAATAGTTGTGCCAGATTGTCAGTGTGCATCACAGCTCAGGAGTAGCCCTGGGACACCAGGGCCGGGCTCGTGCCTGGCATACACGTCTCATGCCTGATTTCCTCTACCTCCTCCACTCAGTGTGCACGCCAGCTCTCTGAGTAAGACAGGACGGTAGCATTTATCCCAGGCCCCTTCTCACCAAGACGGTTTCTGAGTGTTTGGAGTGTTTGTTTCTGCAGCATTGCTAGGCGTCCTGCATGAAGCAGGTGCTCAGTGACCAGCTGGGATTAGGTGGGCCCTCACTGCTCTGAGCTGGACAGCTCTTTGGTTGGGACTGAGGAGGCCATTGCCCCAGAGGAGAGTTTAGAGCAAGTCATCTCCAAGCGCCTCAGAAGTTTGTTCACGGGACATAAGTCCCCTTGTTTGGGGCTTGGAGTGGTGAGGCTACAGTTTGGAAAGAGTTTAGTCTCTGGGTTGTAGGCACCTGATGGCTTGCTGTGCAGACTGTTGTGCAGTCTTGAGCTTCCTTCCACCTTTCTCTCCCTTGTCCCCAGAAAGCTCAGGGTCAGGAACCCTGCATTCAACTTCTTCCCTACAGCTTTATAGAGGTTGATCAAAGCACTCAAGGTAGCCAGGGGACATGGGTGGCCTGCAGCAGACTGTCAGCGGTGGACCCCGGCTGCATTCGCCATGGCCCAGGGCACACATCCAGGCCAGGAAACAGCATGAACAAAGGCTCAGTGGGGGGGTGAAAAGGCATGAAGGGCTTGCTGCTGCCTGCTTCATCCTGCCTGAAGTCCCCTCATCCTCCCCTCGGCCTGGCCTCAGAGGTCACTGGTCTCTGGGCCTGTGGATATAAAAACTCAGCAGAGATCTTTGGGGCCCTCTCCTCAGATGTCGCTGGTAAACTCCTGAGACCAACCACAGATGGAGAGAACCGAGCTTGAAGGAAGCTCAGAGCAGCCCCAGCAGTACACAGTGAAAGGAGGGACGTAGGGACAGGCAGGAGGAAGTTAGGAAGGAGTGTCGACTGCTCACTGCAAACAGAAGTCTCAGTTTGTGGTGCAATAAAATCACCGTATATGGCTTGGGAGGAAATTCTGTGCAAGGAGCTGCATGCAAATAGGTCATCAAGTAATGGTAAAAATATGCGGCCAAATGGAGGTGCCTCTGCAGTTTCTGTGTCTCCAAGGGCTAAGTAAACTCCAGGAAGGACTCAGGGCTTCATGCCACAGAGGATGGGAAACCAGAGGTGCCCCCCCATCCAGCCTCCTGCCTCCCACTTGCCACCTCCTCACGGGGATCCGCCCTGAGTCTGACCAGTGTCCCTGCGCTCCCTGTGGTTGGGATCAGGCAGGGACGCAGAGATTGCTTGAGACACTTTCTGGTGACTAATGCAGTACTTGCACAGGAAACAGACTGGAAAGGGCTTAGGAGGAGCTATAAATAGCCCATGTCCTAAAAAAAAATAACTTGGGAAGAAATGGAATTAACAAACTGGGAGGAGAACAAGGAGATCAGAGGCTCTAAGGAAGACCAGTTGTTCTCCTGGGAAATGAGGTTTTCTCCCAGATGGAGCTGCACCGCCCTGGTAGGGGCACCTCCCTGGAGCTGACCAGCCAGCTCAGCCTGCCTGCCAACGTGGCACCCAGAATTGCCTGTGGGACCATCACGCGAGGTGTGCACGTGAGGGATGGATGAACTCTTGGTGGGGAAGTGCAGAATTGAAGCCGTGACACATCAGGAACATCCCTCCCCATGTTCCTCAACTTTCCCCCATCCGCCCGGCCACAGCGATCCTCCAACCTCTGGATCCCAGCGAGGGGAGGGGAGAGTAAAGTCGGCAGGCTGGGTTCTGCTACCAGCCAAGACACTCAATTGCTGAGTAACTTGGAATAGACACTCACTTCACTAAGACTGTTTCCGATTCTCTAAAACTGAGAGGTTGGTCTAGTTCGGTAGATTTCAAATCTTTTTATTTTTTCAAAGCTGCGTAACATGTCTCCAAAGAAAATCTCAAGAGAAAGAAGGGAGCTGCTGTGGTTAAGGCTGGGACTCAGGGTTCCTCATGCTTATACACACCCATTTCCCCAGTGGCAGCCCCAGGAAGCTGCCACAGTACGCCAGGGCCTCACAGAGCACCGTTGGAAAACCGCAGGCCTAGAGCATGTGACAATATGTCTGGCCACCCCAAACTACTCACAGCTCCTCTTCTCCCTTACCTTCTTCCACATAGAGGCTGGAAAGCTAAAACAATGAAAAGTAATCTTCTGGGGTGGAGATTTAACTAAAGATGTCAGTCAAAACAGTGAAGGGATTTACAATTCACAACCCCCTGCAAGCTTCCTGTTGTCCTCATTAGCTATTAGATCGACTGATTGCAAAAACAGCCACAATTCTCCATCCTTCCCAGGATCGCACCCTCTGAGATTTAGCTTTGAAGCTCCTCCCATCAAGAGATAGAATCCATTTCCCCACCCTTTGAATATGGGCTGGCCTGGAGATTTGCTCTGAACAGTGTTTAGTGAAAGTGACAGTGTGCCAGCTCCAAGCTTAGGTCTTAAGAAGGCTGGTGTCTTCCACTCTCTCTTAAATCTTTGCTGCTGCCATGAGAACAAGCCTGGGTTCACCTGCTGGGGAAGGGGAGATCACACAGAGCAGAGCTGAGTTGTCACAGAGGAGTCCAGCCCAGACAGCCAACCTGCCAGATGACCCAAGACGCACGAGCAATTAGACTCACAAGAATTGATACTTGGTTGTTGTTTTAAGGAATATGTTTGGGGGTTGTCTATTTCTGTTCCAGTTATCTATTGCTGAGTAACAAACTACCCCAAAACATCATGGCTTAAAACAATTTATTACATACTCACTTATTATGATCTCTCATGGGTCTGGGCATTGATCAATCTCAGCTGGGCCATTCCCACTTGGGGTCTGTCATGTGATTACGGTCAGATGTCAGCTGGAGCTGCAGTCATCTGAAGGTTCTCCGGGACTGCGTATCTGGGATGGCTCAGGTGGCTGGCACTTGACGCGGGCTGTCGTCCGGGACTCACCTGGACTATCGACTGCAAGTGGCCTCTCCACGTGGCATGGGCTTCTCACACCATGGTGGCTGGGTTCCGAGAGGCAGGAAGAGGACACTGCCAGGCTAGGTAAGGGCTGTGACAGCACTGGCATGGTGTCACTCTCTCTGTTCTATTGGTCAAAACAGTCCTGCCCTTTATAAAGGTGGAGGAGTAGAATTCACGTCTTGATAGAGAAATGGCAAGGTCACATTTCAAAAGAGAATATAGGATGAGATATTGTTGGGGCCATCTTTGGGAAATAAAAGCTGGCACAGTTGTATAGTATTATTGAGACAGAGAATAACAGAGACAGACACTTTCATTTTCCGGGATTCCTTTTCCCTTGCAGCACAGCTTGCTGTCCATCTTCCCCGGCTCCTCACTCAGTCACAGAGGGACGGCAGACACCCAGCCACTGAGGGGAAGGCCTGCATGGCCAACTGTTCTGGGCCCAGCAGGAAAGACGCAGTGGCTGACTAGTGACCACTGCCCATCCAGGGCCAGGAGGGAGAGTGGCCCACCTGGTGCGTATTAGCTTGTACCCTTTACTTCTCTGTGCCTCAGGGCTTCTCAGTATGAGGAAATACAATCTCTGATTTCACAAGTGAGCTGATACCATCAATGCCAGTCAAATGCTTTGCCAATACTAGGTGCTGTGGAGGAAAAAATTAGATTATCAACAGATTCAAGTTGAGATTCTTATGTTATTACTCACACAATGAGATTAAAGGTGTCCATCTCTGCTCTCCCCGGGCAGAACCAATCACAGGAGCTGAAGGTCTTCGATTGTCCTGTTTAGCTTCACCCAGGCCCACAAGCTGGTGAAATCAGACAGTGAGAGCCCCACTTGGGCAGTGGGAGAGAAAGGATTAAGGTCTGTGTTCATGACCCAAGCACTCCTGAGAAAGCTCCCCGCTTTAGGCCCCCACCTAGATCCAGTTCCAGCCCTTCCCCAGCCCAGTCTGGGTGAGTAGGCAGTCCCCTGAATCCCGCTTGTCCAGGGTTCTAAGGTCTTGCCAATTTCCCCTGTCATTTCCCCTTATAGGATGAACCCTGTTCCTGAATCTAAACCACTTCCTGTTTCAAACAGGAAGTCCCCTCAGAAGTGAGATGCAACTGCCCACATGAGGACAAATATCCTTGGCAAACACCAGAATCTCTTCCTATCACAGCCCTGCCCACCTGCCCGAGAACCCCTGCCAGGCCACAGCCAGTCTGTTAACGCCCCTGAGGACCCGGGGCCCCTGCTATTCCTGTCCTGGCAGGCCTTATAGTGGAGCCCAGAGGGTTACGACAGGAAGCTGGCGGATGCCTCCAATACTGACTTGGTATTTGGCTTACTTTGGCACCAACACCCTGTCTGCCCTGTTTCCTACCGAGGGGCAAACTGGACTGGTTTTGAATTAAGCCCATACCCCAGAGAGCTCTGGGGTAGACATGGCCTTACAGAATCCCTTCAGCAGCTATCAGAAAAGATAGGAGCCCTGGTGAGCTGGGAACAGGAGGGAGGAAGGGGAAAGTGCAGTCAGAAGTCCAGAGAGGCTCCTTCCTGGCTGAGCTAATGCCCCAGCAATGCGCCTTACCTAACGTGTAGCTCACCTGAGCGTCTGAGCTCGCAGGCGCGCCAGCCCCTCCCCGCAGTGGCTTCCCCATGCCCACAGCTACGCCCTTGGCACACACACTCTCCTTCCCATCTGTCCACTGATACCTGGGGGCGACCTTTGAACAATGCCCAGCAAGTCAAGAAAATAAAGGGAATTACAGTCACTGTAATTACATACATGTAGTAGAACATTTGAACAGAGAAAAAAATGGTTCGGAGTTCCACCCTTAAAGATAAACAATTTCTATATTCTGGAAAAAATTTTGTTTTTCTTTATGTTTAAACAAATTATACTTTCTGTTCATTTCTCTGGCGCTTCCTTTGGCCTGTAGCTGAGTTCCTCCCTGAGGCTACAGAGGTCGTAGTGTTGCTGTGGCTTTTCCATCCCCACCATAAAGGAAAGGCTACCTCAGTGACTGGTCTCAGGATTCTCCCCTCTACACATCAGCCCTCAAAGAATGGTGCCCCCTTCAGAGAGGATCCTCAGCCTTCCTCCTCCTCCTCCTCCGCTCCTCCTCCCTCTGAGGGATATGCAAGATCACCCTGGAATGGGCTTCTGGACTCACAGGACCCCAGGAAGCAGACTCTAGAAAGGGAGGAGGGCAGGCCTGGAGCCTCCACCACCACTACCGCCCTCTCTCCTCTCTCCCTCTCCCCTCCTCCCTACCTTCCTCCTTTCCCTCTGTTCCTTCTACAGTCTCTCCCTGCTGCTCCTTCTCCTCTCTCCCTCTCCTTCCCTTCCTCCCTCTTCCCTTCCGTCCCACAATGGGCAGCAATGGGCACAGGCTCTGAACTTGGATTCCACTGTCATGGGTAGGTAGATCTCGATGGTGATTCTATCATCGACTGGCTGCGTGACCCTGATTGGATGAGTGACTTTAGCTTCCTGAGCCTTTTTTTGTCTCACCTGCAAAATAGGGATGATTTTACCTACCACTGTGCCGAGGACAAAGTGGGTTCCTATCTTTTAACCCAGGGCCGGACACATGATAGATACTCAGTGGATGTTAACTGGCTCTAATCTGCATCGGGAGGTGGTGAGCGCCTCCTGTGTGCTGCGGCAAAAGGAACAGGAGAAAGCAAAGCAGAGATCCTTAAACAAACCTCTGTTGTAATCTTTGTCATCATATATGGTAATTACTTGTTTCCGTAAGAGGTGGAAGGAGCTATAAATAGCTCCCACTGCCAAGCATTCGGGGACCAGATTTTAAGGGCTTCTGCTCAGTGGAAAACACAGAGGAGCCCAGTGGCTGGAATGAAAAGTCAAAACTAGACGCCGCAGCACAATCTTTCTCCATTCAGTCTATTCAGCTAATCGGTTTGCCCTGAAATCAACAGTTTCTCCCTGGGGGAGCAATCTTTAAAATGGGAGGGGTTACATGTCTCATGTGCCTACACTTCTGTGTGTGGAACAGGGCAGGCTCAGAGCCCTGCGCAGGCCTATCAAGTCCCTTGGAGCCACCAGTGTGGGGTTGTCATCGGACCCCAGCAAATGCCTGTCTGCTGAGAGTTAGGCCCAGTGGTATGGTGGTTTCACTTGGTGTGCTGGTTTTGACTAATTTAGGGGGCTGCCTAAAGTGCCAGGTTGGGAGGGAAGTCGAGAGCCCCAGGTCTGGAGGAAGAGAGCCCTGTGGGGCCAGCAATATCTGTCACAAGTGGGATTAGGAGGTGGTAGAAGTCGCACATTCAGCTTATCTGCCAAACCTGCTGGGGTCTGCTCACACTCAGTGAGGGCTCTGTCCTATGCTGTCCTATACTTTGTTTCCTTGTGTTTGAAATATTAGAGAAAACAATCTCCAGGACCCTGGTCTCCAGGATTCCCCCAAAAGCAGGGTTATGGCTTGGGAGGGCAAAGGGCACGAACATTTTTGCCTGTTTCCCACATATGATACTCTAAGGCTTCACAATCATTAATTCGGCACTAGCTAAGTGTCATGTACTGGGGAAACAAAAGTAATTAAGGTCCCCATCCCTCCCCAATATAGGAGGCAGGTAAATGATCATTCCGTGATAAACGGTAAAACTGAGGTGTGTTTGAAAAGGCTAGGGACAGCACAATAGGAGCAAGCGAGTAATTCTGCCAGGAGTGTGAGTACAGGGAAAGCATTGGAGTTGGGTCTTGAAGGGTGAGTAGGAGTTTGCAAGACATAGAAGATGAGGAAAGTAGAACGTGAGTACAGAAGAGAAAACAAGGACGTGCTTGTCACATGGTGGGATTGGAGGGCAGCATCCAGACTGGACAAGTGCTTCAGAAATCCTTCTGGCAGTGGCAGAGGGCAGAAAAATGAATGCAGTCAGAGAAACTGACTAGGAACCCACTGAAAGTGAGAGGTGATGAACAGCTAAACTATAACAGAGTGATTTTGGTCAGCTTCTCTGCAAAACCGCAACTTAACCGAGGGATGGACAAGGGCCGAGTCTGGGTTTGTTTATCTCCCCAGATCCCCTGCAAATGCTAGAAGCTCAGTAAGTACCTGCTGATAGGACGAGGAGGGAGGGAGGAAGCAGGCAGGCCCTCGGCCCATGCCCTTCTTTCTCAGATAAGAAAACAGAGCTTGGAGGGGGAGTGAGGAACGCCCAAGGACATCCTTGCTGGATGCTCTCTCTCTCTCTCAAAAAACAAAGACCCTCTAACTGTTCTGCTGACAAATTTATAAGCACATAGGCTCTTAGTGACAAGCACTCCCCAGGGAAAGTTCCACTGCAGTGAATTCTGTTAGAAAGTTGTGTTCTTTGTAAGAAAGTGCTTTCTTTTCCTCTCAGGCAGAAAAAGAGTTCATTTAAAATAGACCGAATTCTCTGCGATGAATAATACACAACAATACGCCCTTCACCTGGCCTCAGTCCAAATAACAGGCTCTATTCAGGTGGCTCTGAAAGCACCTGATTGTGTGCTGTTGGTGTTGTGGGCAGGCCAGCCCAGCTGTAGCTGAGAAATTTACAAGTCTTTTGTCCTGCCACCAAGCAGTAATTGGTTCTCCACCCCAATGCAGTAAACTTCCAGCCACCTGAACAAAATTCACCTACGTTGACAAATTGCACACAAACCAGAAAAACTTCCAAAGCACGCACAGGTGTGACTGTCTCGGCATCTATCCTCTCTCTGTGACCTCTCTTGTCTCTGAGGGTCCCATGTCCCTCTGGTCCAAGGCTCATCCTGCACACTGTGTTCTAGACCCATCTCCTGCAGATCCGGCTCTATCAAGTGCTGAATCCACCCCTCTCCACACTTTGGCTTCCCCTCTCACCTGGCTCTTTCAGCATCACACCGGAAGCCACTCTGTTCTGCTTCTCTTCACATTGTATATCCCATATGAGATCCTGCAAGGAGTCATCTGTACTCACTGTTTCCACCATCTTGCTTCCTGATCACCTCCCAGGCAACCTGGGGAGTCTGTGCTTAATATTCATGTGTGTGAATGAGTGAATGATGATAGAGGCTGATATTCATTGTGTGTTTGCTATGTACCAAGTGATGCTGTAAGAATTTGACATGTATGAACTGATGAAATCACTGTGATGTAAATGCCGGTGTTATTTACATCCTATGGGTGAAGAAAGGGAGACACCAGGCAGTTGAGTATTTGTCCGGGATCACCAGGATTTGGGTAAAGGTTCTCTGGCTCCAGAGCCTAAACTTTCTTATACCTCTTCCCTCTTTTACATAGTACGAGGTGCCCTGAAGGAAACAACAAACAAGAAGATGGGATGGACCTGTCTCATTCATTCATTTCTTCACTATTTAACTTACTGGGGGCCTACCACGTGCAAAGCAGAGAAGAGAGAGACACAAATCTGCCACAGGATGCTCAGAGTGCGCAGGTGGAGGCAGGCTGGCCACAGGGCGTGACAAGAGCTCTGGTGGGCAGGGGGTGAGGGGAGCTCAGAGGAAGCAGCTTGCTTTGCTCATAGCAGTGGTTCCCAGATTTGTGATGAATTGGAATCACCTGAGATCTTTAAAAACTACTAATGTCTGACTCCTATTCCCAGACATAAAAATTTAATTGGCATTGAAAGTTTTAAAAGCTCTTCAGGGGACTCTAATGTTCAACAAAATTTGGGAAACACTGGCTTAACGGGTAATGAATAGGAAGTTTGGTTTGCAAGTAACACAAAACCCAGCTCTAAGTATGTTAAGAATAAAAAATGCCAGGGGTGTGTGTGTATGTATTGGCTTACATTAAAAAAAAAAAAAACAAATCAAAAAAACAGACAAAGGCTATATAGCTCTGCCTAGGGTTTGATCCAGGTCTTAAAAGGTGTCACCAGGGTGAGATTTTCCTCTTTCCCCAGTGATGGCTCCATTTCTCAGGCTCCCCTGGGTTGTAAGATGCTGCAGTTCCAGTGTCTGTGCCCGCTTTCTTCCCGTCCAAGTGCAAAGAAGAGGTCTGATGTCCTCATAGCTCAAATGAAAGCGCAGAGGTGCATTTCACTGGCCTTAGGCCTGAACCAGTGACTGGGGCCAGATTGGTGGCGAGAGATGATTGGCTTAGCCTAGGTCATGTGTCCCACCTTTGGGGCTGGAAACCAGAGGCAGCTTCAGCTAGAAGCCTGTGGCAGAGAGTGGAGGATTTGTGACAGACCCTTCACGTTCTGGGAGACAAGGTGAGGGGGTAGTCAGGGCCAGACAGAGGAGTTGCACTGTATTTTCTAGCAGGCAGAGATATTTAAATAGGAGAATGACATGACCACTTTTGAAGTTTAAGATATAACTCTGACAGTTACGGAAAGGATGTATGTGCATTTTTTTTAGTAAAAGGTAATTGCAGTCGTTCACAGAAAAGATATTGGGGACCTAAACTGAGACGGTGGCAGGGAGAAGATTCAAGAGATGTTTCTGAACTATACTTGACAGGATTTTAAGTTGAAAAAGGAGATTTAGAAAAAAAAAGAAGAACCATGGATGACTCTGAAAATTCTAGTTTGGGAAATTGGGTTGATGGTGATACCATTAGTCAGATTGGGAATACAGATCATCAAAAAGGGTTTGGATACTTCAGTTTGGGTGTGTTGGCTTTGAGATGTCTTGAGGGCATCCAGGAAGCAATGTCCAATGGGCAAACGAACACATGCAAATCTGGAATTTGGCGTAGAGCCAGACATTTCGGTGTCCTTATGGTAGCTGAAGCGGGGTGACGGGTGTGGTCACCCAGGGAGAGACGTTGCAGGAGAAGAGCAGGAAGAGGAGCTCTTAAAACAGGGCAAACCGAGGCGGGCCAGAGGTGTTCTGCAAAGGAAGAGAGAGTTTCAAGAAGGAGGGGTGGTCAGCAGTGTCCTGTGGTGCAAAGAAATTAAGGAGGACGAAAGCCACAAGTAAAACATGAATTTGACCACTAGGAGGGCCCTGTCACGCTAAGGAGAGCCAGGGTTTAGGGTTTAGAGTGAGACTGGAGGGTGCAGAGAGAACAAGTATGGAGGGATCACTCTTCAAGGAGGTGATGGCAAGAGACAGGGCAGTGGCTCAAAGAGATGAGTCTAATAATTTTTACATGTTTGTTTTGTAGCTTTTGTTATTTCTGTTTTTATTTTTAATTTTTTTTTTTAGTTTGATTTGGTTTGTTTGATGAGAGAAGTTTGATTATGATTAAAGCTGTCAGGAAAAACTAAAAGAGAGAGAAGGGCTGAAAGTACAAGATAATGATTTTCCATAGAGACAGAAAAGCAGGTTAGCAGTTTCCCAGGGCAAGGAGGAAGCAGGAATGAGTGACTGCTTAATGGGTGTGCGGCTTCCCTTTGGGGCGATAAAAATGTTCTGGAACTAGACAATGGTGATGATTGCATGACATTGTGAATTTCCTAAATGCCACTGAATTTTACACTTTAAGTAATTGAAATAGTGAATTTTTTTGTTTCATGTATTTTATCACATACACACAATGGTGATTTTACTTTTTTTAAATTCTTTTTACACTGTAACCAACAGTGGTAAAGGATGGTGATTTTAAATGCCATGCTTGGAGGATTTTATGTGGCTCATTTAATTTAATCTTTACAACAACTTTATAACACCTTTACTACTTCCGTTTTCCGTAAGAGAAAACTGAAGTTCAGAGAGACTAATTTATCCAAGATAAATCTAGATTTGAGATTCCAACATAAGCCGATTTAACTACAAAGCCCGAACTCTCAACCACTCTCATATTCTGCCTCCACAGCAGCAAGATTTCATAGGCGCATGTATTGATCATGTGAATGGATCCATATCCACCAACGCGTAACTGTCTGAATCTCTGGATGAGGAAAATATCTATAATTTTCATATTTTTTTTTGACTGGGCAAAGCTTTGATAAAAAAAGAGAAGGATTATTTTTAACATAAGGAGGAAAAAGATTTTAGAGGTAGGGCACTTGTCTGGAGGAGATGCGAGAGGCATGTAAGAAACAACTAGAGAGATGTGTACTTTCATAGGGACACGGGCAGGTCTGTTCGCAGAGTGTAGAAAGAGCATGAACTGAAGCAATAAGGAAGACTTCTCAGGGTGGTGACCTGTGACACAGTCCGAAAGGGAGTGACGGCCAATGGGCGGAAAGGCAGAGGGAGGGCCCTTTGGATGGGGAACACCGACTGAGCATGAAGCCCGATACCAGGAGGGGTGGGGAGGAGTGGACAGCCAATGGGGCGATGCTTTGTGCCATCTCTTTCCTGGTCTTCCCTTGGCCCCTCTTCCAGGTCCCATTCCCCCTTCTCTGCCCAGAGTGGCCCATGCAACATAAATCCGCTTTGCTCCATGCTGTCCCCAGGACAGCCACAGCCTTGTTCTAAGTTGCTTCCCTCGTCCTCAGGGAAATAGAAAACCTCGAGGGCTGGCCTCTCCAGCATTCTTAGAAGGCTGCTGTGGCCTGTGCCTTCCCACTTGGTTCTGGGATCCTGTGACTCTCGGGCACGCACCCAGAGCAGCCCTCACTCAATCGCTTCTTTGATTTTCTCCCAGTTGGGTTGTCAGAGATGGCTGACCCGTGGGAGGATGCCGAGTGGTGAACTGTGCAGAGAAACAACTATAGCATTTCTTTCTGCCAGAAGCCAAATTTCTTTTCAGACTCGCCTGTGCACAGAGGGATCAGACCTCTGCACTTGACACGTTGCCTAAACCAGCGTGCTCAATGTGCCAGCCACCTGAGGACCAGTAGGTCTACAATTCATTCACACTTGTCAGTGTTTTCCTATCTTTTGTGGGACAGCCTAGTTTTTTTTTTTTTTTTGCCATTTTTGGTATTTTAAACATTTTAAAGGTGTATGTCTAAGAATCTTCACTATTTCTAATAAGTACACATCACATTTGCAGTGCTTTTGTAATTAATAAGTGCTCGTGGTAAGTTTCAGAGTGACTAAGTGACAAGATCCTCGGCTCCGGAGATGGAAAGACCAGGGTTCGAATCCTAGTTCTGCCACTTACTAGGACTTAACCTCCTGGCCTTTGGTTTCCGCAAGAGTAAAATGGGGTTAATAGTCTCAGCCTCCTATGTGGATGCTTTGAAGATAAATAAAGTGATATATGGGCCCATGGGAGGCTCTTGAGAAGGAGCGTCTTTATTTACCTGTTGTATCAGGGTCTCGTCAGGGAAGCAGGATCATGAATATGACATGGAATAAGGGACTGTGGTAGGAATTACAGCTCACACAATAGTGGGAGCCAGAGAAGGTGTCTACAGAGGGCTGTTGCCCTGGTGTTTAGGGGGTGGCCTGATGTTGCTGTAGGTCCACAGGGTTGTCAGGTGAGAAGAAAACCTGGATGTGGAGCAAACCAAGAGCCAACTGGAGCTGGGACAAACCAGAGCTCTTTTTTTTTTTTTTTTTTTGAGACAGAGTCTCACTTTGTTGCCCTGGCTAGAGTGAGTGCCATGGCGTCAGCCTAGCTCACAGCAACCTCAGACTCCTGGGCTCAAGCAATCCTACTGCCTCAGCCTCCCGAGTAGCTGGG